>PVLD010024017.1:0-26286 GCA_004027595.1 Dinomys branickii | reverse complement strand
CCTTCTCCTGCTGTGCCCTAGAACAAGTGTCAGCTGCAGCAGCAACAGAAGACAAAGGGAGAGGAGAAGCCCTAGGAGGACAGCACTGGACAGCACCTCAGGGTCTGGGGCCCTCTCACTCCTCCAGACCTCTGTGCCTCTGCTTTGTCTCTGCATCAGTAAAGGTCCTGTTGGGGACAGTCAGGTTGCCAGTTGTTCTTCCACCGCCTCACTCACTTGTTCCTGTGTGGGGCCCAGGCTGGATGTGCGGAGGCCCAGGCCTGGCTGGGGGACCGGAGGGTAAGGACAGGTCTGCTAGGGACAGGGCCTGGAAAGGGTCTCTGAGCCACTTAGAAAGGACGGGAGACAGCTTGCTGCTCTTGCTGCAGGCCAAAGACCTGAGTGGACACATCTGGGGAAGCGTGGGAAGCTGACTGGAGGGGGAGGACCCTCACTGCAGATGTCTCACCAGCCCCCTGGGCAGGCAGCTTGTGAGGACCAGGCAGAGAAGGAAGACCCCAGTGGAGGCTTCCTGGAAGAGGCTGCTGGCCTGGCCTGGCCTGGTGGGGGAGGGCAGGGCACATGATAGGGAATGGGGGACTTGGGCCTAGCCCAGCGGGGTCTCCATGAAGGTGTCCTAAGCGTGCCAACTTGAGTGACCCAGGTGACGATGACACTTGGGGATGAGGTTGCTCTCAATACCAACTGACATCTACCTTGGGAATGTGTTTGGACCCTTTGGGGTGGAGCCCTGCACCCTTAACTTGCACTTAGGGCTCCAAACAGAGCTGGAGTCCGACCTGGAGGGGCCTCAGCCTCCCCACCGCTGGTCTCTCCTCACCTTGGCAGACTGCGTGTGCAACTTCCCTGGCCTCAGCACAAAGGGCCAGCCCTGACCTCTCCAGCAGAGAGGGCGGGCTGGGGAAACTGAGGCCGGCCGAGCAGCAGGTCTGTGGGGAAGGCTTGCCTGGGCTTAGGTCCTCCCCACCCAGCAGCCTGAGGCAGAAACCCCAAGGCTGCCACACACGACACACACACAGGCAGCATTGGGAACTGTTTTGTTTTTTAAGATCATTTTCCTTTGTTCTTGTAACGAAAATAGATTTTAAAGGCCTGAAATATACAAACATCTGCAATGCACACACATTGCAGAAATGCTGAGGTTTGTGCTGCTATAGGGCAGGGGAGAGAGGACTGGGGGTAGCTGGGGGTAGCTGCCAGGTAGCTGGTCACCAGTCCAGTGCCACTGAGGCTGGGGGAAGAGCTCAGGTCTCGAGGTGAGGTACTGAGGGGATGGGGGCTGCACAGTTTCCTGGGCCCTCTGGGTGGCCTGCATCCCAGCAGAGCCTTGCCAATGCCCATGTAACGGGAGGCGCTGGGCATATGTCACCCTTTGGCACCACATCCTATGTTTTCCCACCTGTCTCCAAAGCCCCTCTGCTTACCAGTGAGTAGGAGCACGGTCTCTGTCTGGGCCCTTCCCAGAGACACATGCCCCAGAGTGGCTGGGCACAGGCAGGGACAGGTTGGGTCCAGAGCCCCTGAACTGTCCAATATTCTCTCTCCTTCTATGGAGGAGGCAAGACAGGATGACTCTTCGGCACAAAAATTCTGTCCATCTGTGTATAAAGTAAATGGTACCCGTGAGAATGGACAAGGCCAGGGGCCAGGGAGGAGAGTTCCAGAGGCTCTGTCTGGACAGAAGTGGCCTTAGTCACATCACCTCCTGGCCTGGTGAGAGCCCCTGAGTTCTTGCTCCTCCTGGAGACAGGCTGACGGCCCTCTATGAAGAGCACACTAGTCTGAGAAGGTGGGTGACCCTCCTGGGAGGGGCTGCAGGCTCCTTCGGGTGTCAGCATCTCCAGAGGACTCCTGGGCTGGGTGTCACGTCCTCTCTGTCCAGGAGCTTCCAGGGAGTCAGAAGAGGCAGGGGCCCCGCAGGTCATGGGCCTGGCGCAGGTCAGCCGACAGCGAACGACGCATCTGCTCGCTGGTGGAGCGCACGCTCCTGGCGGCCTGCATGGCCCGGCTCAGGGCCCTGTGCAGCTCCTCCAGGTGATCTAGGTCCAGCTGCAGGGAGTGCCGGTGTCCTCGGGAGGGCTGCAAGGAGGCCTTGGGGGCTGAGGTAGGTGCTGGGGGTGCATAGTACCTAAGAGGAAAGCAAGCGTGCTTATTAGCATCGAGCTGGCTGGGAAACACTGAGGTGCACTGCTGGGAGTCTTCCGCTTCTAAGTCCCAGCTCGGCTACCGGTCCCTATCCTCTGGGTCTCGGCTTCTTTCCCTGTGAATGGTCATTATTATTATTATTATTTTTTTAATTTTTATTTTTTGGCGGTACTGGGGATCGAACTCAGGACCTTGCGCTTGCTAGGCAGGCGCTTATTCCACTGAGCTATATCCCCAGCCCTCCCTGTGAATGGTTATAAGAAGCACCCACAGGTGGATGTGCTGGGAGAAAGGCAGAAGAGAACGGCTGTGAGTGCCTGACCTGGAACCAGCCTTCAGGATGGGTAGTTCAGACCCCTCACTCCTGTAGCAATTTATTGAGCACCTGTTCCCTGTTGGCTTTGGAGTTGTTTTGGATGCAGCAAACACAGACCTCTGCTGCTTTTTAGGAGCTTCTAATTAAAAAACTTGATCTGGGGAGACCAAGATCCCCATAGACTTGCAAGAAGTCTCTCTTTACTGGAGAGGCAACATCCTGAGGTCCCATTTGCCAACCGTGGGGTGCTGGAGAGACAGGATAGCAGCAACGAGCATGGAACAGGAGGAGAAGGGGCCAGGCCCACTCCTCCAGGGTAGCGGGTACCGGGTCTCCCTCCCACCCCGATCCTGCAGGAAGGGGCGGTGCTATTTTCAAGGGGTGAGGACATGGCTGATGGGCCATAGGAGGGAGCTCAGACTTCCCCAAGTACTGATGGCTGCATTCATCAGGGCCATTAATTTTAGGGCTCAGGATAGCTGTGGCTTCTGCAGTGTGAATAAAATGTGTGTGTGCATGTGTGCGTGCGTGCATGCGTGTGTGTGTGTGTGTGTGTGTGTGTGTGTGTGTGTGTGTGTGTTTGGGAGAGAGAGGAACACAGACACTGAACCTTTGTAAAGCAGGAATGAGGTTCAGGCTCAGCCAGAGCCACCTTTGGCGTCTTCTGCGGCACGCTGTTGATTCTAGCCTTACTCCGGGCACCCCTCACGCTTTCTTTTTTATGAATATACTTCATAGCACATAACGATCGCATTCCTGTGGGCAGCTGGGACACGTGCACGTGATACGTCGTCATTGTTTCTTCTTCCTTTTCCTCTCCCGACGGTCCTCACGCCCTCCATCTCTTGGTCCTCTTCTCAAACGCAAAAGATCTACCCCCCCATTTCCTATTATCTGCCCTTTATTTTGTTCTTTATTTATATTTTGGGCTTTGATATAAGGGAAGCCATGTGGCATTTAAGCTCATGTGTCCGATTTGTTTCACTTACCGTAGTGTCAAGATGTGTTCAGTTTCCTACACTCCGCCTCCTATCTTCTGTCTCTCACTCTCTCTCTCCCTCCATCTCTCTCTGTCTCTCTCTCTCTGGGTGTGTGCGTGCGTGTGACATCCACAGTTATTTCTCTGAAGAAGGGCAAACAGCCACTAATCTCACAAAAGGATGGGCCACCCCATGCGCCACTAGGAAACTACAGACCAAAGCCATGTGGGATCACCTCACACACTTCACACCCACCAGGACGGAAACAATTTAAAGACAGCAACAAGATTACTGGCCAGAATGCGCAGCAATTGGAACCCTCATGCACTGCTGGAGAGACGTCCATGGTGGCCGCTTTGGGAAGGGCCTGGGGTTCCCCCACCTTCGGTACCCACTCACCATTTACTACCTATGTGCCAGTTGACACCATAACTTCACTTTGCAGAGGAGCATGAAGCTGGCAGGGGCAGAGCGAGCCTGGAGACAGTAGGGGGCGCTGGCTGGAGCAGCTCAGGCCTCGCAGGCAGCCCCAGTCCTGGTTACTATGTTGGGCAGCCAGGGTCCCCTCTACAAGATGCATCCCTTTTCAAGTCTCCCTATTCAGCTACCTCCCAGGCAGAACGAAAGGAAGAATTCTGGGGAAAAGCCTTGGTAAGTGCTCTGGAACTGTGAGCGATGAAGGCCCCAGGTCACAGCTGGAAGGGGCAGCGGTGGATTCACCCCACTTTGACTCTCCCAGCATCTGGAACAAACCCTAATTAGAAAGCAGCCTGTGCTCTAGACCGAACGAACTGCCTCTTGAATCCAACGATCAGCAGCCCACATTCTCACACAGGGAGTGTCCCATATGCCCCTGCCTTCTGCTCACTAGATGACCAGCTTGGCCTGCCCCTAAATTCTCCCTAGGGCAGAAGCTTAAAAAAAAAATCCCTTTGGGCTATAGGACTCTGCGGCAGGGGCCATACAGGGGATGGCCTGCAGGTGGCAGCACAAGCCCACTGAGCTTTCCAAACTACACAGATCTCAGCCACTGAGCATGCTCCGACTGCTGACCTCTCGGCAGGAAGCCCAGAGCCCCGGCAGTCCAGCTTCTGGCAGCATCAGAGGCACTGTGGTTTCTGGCTACCTTCTATGGACTGTGGGCTTCCTGTGCATTAGTTCATCTAATTCTCACCACGATCCATTTCCCAGAGAAACTGAGGCAGAAAGAGGCAAAGTGACTTGCCCAGGGTTATTTAACCATTGCTGGCCACTAGAACCTTTCCCACAGCGCCCCCCTCGGGTCTGGAGCCTGCAAGCTGCTTCGCGTTTCCACGAGGCCCTTAAGGATGGGGCCCAAGGAACGGTGCAGAAACCCAGCGCTCCTATAGGGCGCCAAACTCCAGGCCCGCCCGTGCAGCCAGCCAGTGGGAACGAGGGTGGCATTCGCACCGTGTGTCTGGCTGGATGTTCAGAGTGGGTTCCCATCCTTGCTGCAGCGGAGAGTGTCCCGGGGACCCATGTAGGCTGGCCGCGAGCTGCACTCAGCAGCCCGGGCCTCTCCTGCAGGCCAGGGCTAGGCGGTGCATGCCCTGGACCTCTGCTCCTGAGCCCCTGCCCTCACGTGGCTTGGACCCAGGCTGTCCGCAGTGCCGCCACTGGAGGCATCAGCCCAAACTGACTTATTTTACAAGGGGGACACTGAGGCAGGGAACTAGCTGATGACAGCTGGGACAAGAAAACAGGTGTCCTGATGCCACGGTGCAGGCTTCTTTTCCTTGCATGATCCTGCCATGGCGAAGTCACATTGAATTCATTTTTCTTCCCAGTTCCTGCTTATCCAGCAATGAGCTCGAGCTGGCGCTGCACAGCAGACTCAGCCATAGTCCCCCTGCAGCCCCGCCCTGCTCCTAGCTTCATCCTCCCACGGCAGAGACCACGCCCATATGCACTGAAAGGAAACCGAGGCTGAGAGGGCACACCTGCCCAGTACCCCCCTCAGCCTGTCAGAGTCGCAGGAGACAGAGCCAGTTGTGCCACTGCCATAGCCATAAGGGCCTGTGCAGAGTGACAAGCTGAAGAGAGACCCAGGAAGGGACTCTGGACTAGAAAAGACTTCAGATACAAACTGAGGACATTGAAATAACTATGGACTTCATGGGTAACGTGCAGCATAAGCCTGACACTCTTGTAGCCACTCAACAAACCCAACAGTGTATTAATGTTGTATTGCGAATGGTGGCACATGTACCATATGGATGCAGGATATTAATAACAGGGGTGACTGTGTCGGCAAGGTGTTGCATATGGGAGCTCTGTACTATCTGCTTCATGTTCCTAAATCCAGACCTGCTTCAAAAGAGAAAGTCTCCAAAAAAAAATGTAGGTTCTCATCACATGCTTGCCATGAGGAAATGGAAGATGCTAGGAGTTCTAGGTCCCCAGGAAGATATAAGCTCCCGGGAGGCAGGTCCTCTTGGCAGTCTCCTACAGTGTAGGCTCCTCAGAGTAGAGCAATCTCCCTGTTGCAGAGAGCATTTGGGGTTTGTTGAATGACTATAAGAGTTTCAGGTTTGTGCTGCATGTTATCCATATGGGCTAAATCACAGAGCATACTGTGCCTGCCTGCTCTGCCCCGACACAGGTAGGAATGCTAGTGTTTTCAGCATAGGGGCTGGGTGGCTGGAAGGAAAGACTTACACTGTGGCTAGAGGGTAAGGCACGACAGGCACCGAGGAGATGTAGGCGAAGGCTGGAGGAGCTGGTGTTGGGGATGCAGCTGCCAGATACCACAGTCCAGGGGGAGGCCGTGCCGGGGAGTCTGCCCGCTTGCCTCTCTGCCTCGGGCTGGAAGCCGGAGGCGCGTCTCTCCGTGTGGCTGCCTTGTCTGCACCTGCCAGGAAGGCAAAACCACAGAGACATGGTCTGAGCACATGGGCAGCGGGGCAGAGAAGGGCGGGTGCCCCAGCACCCAGCCCCTGATGGATGGCGACCCCTCTGCTCATCTGCTGCACCCCAGCTGGCCTGGCCAGGCCCCTCAGCCAAGCTGGGATCTGGCCGAGAGCAGACTCCAAGCACTTGTCCCTACCAGAGGAGGCTGAGCTGGGTCCATCTCCCTCTGGAGAGGAGCCTACTTGGCCACACAGGGGACATCGGAGGGAGTCAGTGGCCAACAGGCACAGTGGGTCTTTGGCAGCAGCTCCTGGAAGAGAGATGAGGATTCTGTCTGCAACATCAGGCCTGAGCCCCCACACCTGCTCCAGGCCCTCACAGCACTGAGATTTCCTTGGGAGCTGCGGCAGAGGGCACTGCTGCCTGCTTCCACCCAGGGCACAATATTGATGCCAGCTGTGATGGTGAAAGATGGCACTGAATGAGCTGGCCCCTTACTGAGGGCCTTTGTGCATTATTTTATCAAATCCCACTGGCCACCGGGCCGGCTGCTCTGCCCACTCCCTATACTAAGGTGGAGAAGCCGACGCTCCAAGAGTGTTATGGCTTAGACCTAGAATGTCCCCAAGAGCTCCATGTGCTCAGAGTTGGCACTTTTGGAAGGTGATTGAATTTGGGGGTGCTGTGCTCATCAGTGCTGTTGTTGAGTTTATTGCTAAGCGTACTGTGGGGCCAGGGTGGAGGAGGAGCGTCCCTGGGGCTGGACCTTTGGAGGGTATGTCTGCCTCCCTAGCTCCTGCTTTCCCTCTTTGCTTCCTGGCTGCCATGAAGCGAGCAGCTTTCAGCCACTGCACACTCTGCCATGATGCTTCTGCCATGCAGCCAGCTCCCCATGGACCAACCCCCCCAAACTGTGAGCCAAATTAAACCTTTCTTCCTTTAAATTTGTAATGGATATTGTGTCCCAGCAGTGGGAGAAAGCTGACTAATACAGGAAATTAGTACCAGAGAAGTGGGACCATTGCTGTGACTGCCCCGACCATATAGTTCAGAAGCCTTCGGAACTGGTTTGTGGGAAGAGTTTGAAAAGGGTTGGAGGTAGAGGTCAGAAAAGCCCTGGCATGCTTTAAACAGAACTTACTGGGAGATTCTAGTCAGAGCTCAGAAGATCAGAATACTGATAGGAATGAGGCCAGTAAAGGCCAGGTTCATGAGGTTCCAGGACTCTACTGGCAGCAGGAACAGAGGCCATGTGCGCTATGGCAGAAAAGTTGTCTACATTTTGCCTATGTCCCGAGAATTTGCAGGAGACTAAGATTAAGTGTAGTGTTAATTAATTAATCTGGCAGAGGAAATGTCAAGAGAGCTCAACATTTAGGCTGTGGCATGGGTATTAGTGGCTTCTTTTAGCCACATTTATACTGAGAACCAGAGCAAAAGGCAGAACTTAAAAGTGTTAGAAAGGCAATTACCATGTGTAAAGACGAATGAATGTATGCAGACACGGTAGAAAAGCATCAGGGCTCTGCAGTATAAAGACCTGGAGTCAAACCTTGCCTCTCTCACTTGTACTTAATCTCTCCAAGCCTCAGTTATAAAACAGACTAACACTTCATAAAAATGTGAGCATTAACGCAGATAAAACCTTCAGCGTGATTTCCTGTATACAGTGAGCACCTACTAAACTGCAGCTCTCTCATCATCGCCGCTGCTTGAGAAGGCCCCAGAGACTCTCTCCGACCTTCTCATTTTGGATGAAAACTGGAGGCTCAGAGAAGTCAAGAACCGGCCTAAGACCACACAGAAAATCAGTGGCAGAAGTGGGACCAGATCGCAGGGCCTGGGTTCTCAGGCCACTGCTTTCCCACCACTTCCCCCTGCTGGGTACTTGGGACAGTACAAAGAGTGGAGGAAAAGGAGGGGAGATGAGGCGCGGCCACTCTTGCAGCTGCCCTGCGGGCCCCTGCTCCACCCACCGGAAACTCAGGAAGTCCTTAAATGATGGAGAGCGGTCCGGGTGGCAGCCCGTGGAGCAGGAGGTGGTGCAGGACGGGCTGGCTGAGCTCAGGAAAGCCCGTTTCTCTCGTCTGTGCCTCTGACAACCTGGGCAGGGCCGGCCCACCTGCCTGGCTATACAGACCCCCTAGAGAGCAGCGACAGCCTCAGTCACCCCACCTCCACCCTGTACCTGTGTCCTGGGTCCTAACGGGCTGGCAGTGGGCACAGGAGGCTGAGCTGCTGCTGCCGCCTTTCAGGGTGGCCTTCGGGGACAGGACACAGTAATCCCGGCCTGGGGGGCAAGGGACAAGAGCTATCAGCATCAGCCGCCCACGAAGACGCAGAGCCAGGGAGGATCCGTGCTTCACGGTCACACTCTTCCTCCTCCCTTAATAGTCACTCCCCACTGTCTGTCTCCGTGTACGCCAGTGGCTCATACTGCACCACCAATGCCATCTGTCTCTCACTCACATGGACTCGTGAGCATGCACACCATGCACACACACACCACGCACACACACACATATGCACGCAAGTGTACACATCTGCACGTGTGTAGCACACACACTGTTTGCTGCGAGCTCTCTGCAGACTGGGCCTAGAAGTAGCTGCCGAGCACCTCCCAGTATGGAAGTGATCAACCCCGCCAGCCGAGCCAGAGGTCGTGGCGAAGAGGGACACTCTTCCAGACCCCAACACACTGATGTGGATCTGAGTGGCTTGGGCCAGGGGTGCGTGGGTTTGTTTACTCCCTGCACTTTGGGTGGCTGTGAAAGTGGGAACATCGTGGCACCAGACTCCAGGCTTGCGGGAAGGATTCGTGTGATAATATCTATGGGGTCACCATTCCTGTGCCTGGCACATGGACAACTCTCGATGCCACCAGAAAGCTACTGGGCCTTAACCATCTCGGCTCCCTCTGCCCTCAAGTTTCCAAGACCTAAGCCACTGTGAGAAGATACCTTCTCCTCCCTGGACTGGGTGCTGTGCTGGGTGGCCCCAGTTTCTGCGGCATGTGGCTCTGGAGCCCTGCACGGCTGGCTGTCCTCGCTGGGACTACTTAGCCTCTGTTGTCTCCTTCATGACACATTCCAGCTAAGCCTCCCTTCCTGCCTCGTTCCCAGCATGCAGGGGTGTGGAGCTGCAGACAGCTGCACTCCTTGCCCAGAGGGGTGCTGGTGACAGCCACACTGCACGTACTGTGGTTATTTGTCATCGCCTCTGCCGTCAGTCAGTTTCACCCACCCAGAACCCAAGTGTGCACTCTCTTTTTCAGTGTTAAGCACTTAAAAGTGCTACTAGGTGTCACCGCAGGCCATACTCAGGTAATGCCAGGTTCCAGGTTATGAAAAATGTTAGCTGCTGGGAGCTGCAACCTGAGGGTGAGCCAGGTGCAAAGATTGCAACATTTCAGTGCTCACCCGGGCCTGGCAGAGTAGCTCATATGCCTGGCTGGCTGAGCAAATGGGATAGTTCTCCCAGAGCAGAGCCTGGTGGAAGAGAGAGTACCTGCCCATCAAGGGATGAAAATGCAGGTTCCCAGAACCCAGAGCCCTGCCCTGACATTCTCCCTATCACGGACACCAGGTCTCAGTGGCCCACTGGCCACATGGCAAAGTGTGCCATGGCAGAGGAGGCCCCTGGGGGCTGCTGCCACATCCACCACCCTCCTGGCCCACCTGTGTACTGGCCCTGGAAAGAGACCCTGTCTGGGCGCCTGGTACCACTCATTCCTCTCGTGCTGTCCAGAGCCGTGTGGGGACTGTCCTCGGAGGTCCTGATCTTCCCAGGTGGCAGCTGTGAGGAGGGGGGCTCAGATTCTGAACCTAGAGTGGAGAGGGAGGGCTTCAGAGTGGGTGGAGTGCAGGGTGCATAGCTCAGGGCATGAGCCAAGGCAGGTTCGGGGTCTAGGATGATGTCTGCCTTCTTACTGGTGATTTGCTTCCTGGGAATACAACCCACATGTCCACTTAGCAATCTCTCAAACCACTTAGCAGGGGGATAGCCTGGCCCAGGACAGTGAACAGAGCTGAGGTCACCCTGCAGTGAGTCTGGGGTCACACCCTGTCTGTCAAGTCTGGGTGTTCTTTGGGGCTTGGGGTCCTCATCTGCAGATGGTAGACAGCACAGCCACCTTGCAGTGGTGGACTACTGAGGCGCATATGCTAAGCCCTGCAGACAGCGGGCGTGTGACAGACAGTGGCTACTACTAGAAGTGTGTCTTGTCTCAGTGTATACCAGTGGCTCACAATGCACCACCAAGGCCTTCTGATCTGCAGTGCTGCTGCTGGGTTCCCGGCCTCTGAGCTAGCATGCCCATCACAGTCTCCTGAAATCAGTTCCAGCGGGCAATTACTTACTCTGGGACAGTTGGGGCATCTGCCGAGGTACAGAGGAGGACCGGGCACGTCGTCTACCTGCAGACCAAGCTCGCTGTGTACCTTCAGGCTCTCTGGACAACCTCTCTGTGGATTTACTAGCAACAGGGAAGAGAGACAGTGTCACTGGGTGAGAGTCCACGCAGCCTTCATGCGAGCCATGAAAAGGCCAACCTAGAGAAATGCTGTGACACAGCGGGAGGAAGAGCATGCAGAGGTCAAGTCAGACTTGAGCCGGTCTCACAGGTAATGGCCCAGGGCTTCTCTGACCCTCAGTTTTCTCATCTGTCAGATGGGGATGAGAAAAGCAATGACAATAGAGGATGACTGGAAGGATTAATGGGATACTATTCAAACTTGGGGTCCTCCTTCAAAACACTCCGAAGAAGTGATCCAACTTTCCAAGTCATCTTCACAAATGAACGGCTACTGACCAAGTGTGTGAGCAACCTGCAGGTCTCGCTCTGCAGTTAGGAAGAGGATTTGGGAATATTCTTTGTCTAATGCTTTATTACTAACACTTGACTTTAGATGTTCTTTTATGCATCACATACTACTCAGTAGAAAAATGACAGAGTGAATAAATGATGGAGTGAATGCACGACAGCGTAGTGGTAGTGGTTGAGCCCGGTGGCGGCAGGGAGCCAGAGGCCAGTCTGCCTTCTACAGCTGCTACCTGGGCATAGAGCTCACCTACCTGCTACCGTGCGAGCCCCACGTGGCTGAAGGGTTGGCGGGTCGGTCCCGGGTCCGGGCGAGATGGTTTTCAAAGGTAGATGCCGGCTGCATGGGGCTGTGCTGGGGAGGCTGTTGCAGGCTGTCCTCTAGCCGCAGGCGGAGCCGGGACACCTCTGCTTGCAGCTCGCGGATGGCCTGGCTGGGGTGGGGGGTGGGACAGAAGCACAGAGCAGATGGGTAAGGAACAGGGCCACAGAGACCTGAGCACTTCCCAGGCACAGAGGCTTTCAATAAGCTGCAGCAGGCCCAGGCTCAACCTCTGTGGAGCAATGGTTCTGGAACTGTGTTGTTAGGTCCACAGCGCGTGTCTTGACACCTGAGTTCAGTCTGTGTGCCTTCCGTGAGCACCTGGGAACCTTCCTTTGCAGATGGCCCTCCAACATGCAGGAAACACCATGACAAATTCCCAAGATGCAGATGAGGGTGCACGGCTAATGGTCACCTGAGACTCTGCATCCTGACTGCCCTGCCCCGGGCCACCTTCTTTCACGCTGCTTTTCTCCCAGGCAACCCTATGAAGAGCTGGGCCTGGCCCCTCTCTGCTCTTGCTTAGACTCCCTTCCTGGCCTCCCTCAAAACCTTTCCTACTGTTCAGCTCTCCGCTCCTGGCAGAGGACACTCATCTGTGTCCCCAGCCTAGAGCCACTGGCAGGTAGGGACCAGGCTTCCCCATCTCCAGTCCCAGAGACCCTTGCTCCTTACAGGTCCTGGCAGCATTACCAAATTGTAGCTGGCTGTAAGAGGGAGCAGGGTAAAGGGAGTACGTGGAGTGCAGGCAAGGGGACCAGGAGCTTCCAGCACAATGGGACTTGGGGAGGGGCAGGCAGGGTGCTACGTGACCCTGTGAGACCCCCAAACTTAGTCCAACTTCTTGTTCACAAGGCTGGGGAGCAATCCCTGGGTCACCCTGTAGACCCTGTCATCCTACACCCAGACATCCTGCATGCAAGATGCCCTTCCATGGCCCACCCAGCCTCTGGGCCACTGCGGGCTCTGAATCTACTCCACGGTGGCTTCCAGGGCCCCCCTTGGGGTCAGTTCTTGCCTGGTGCCACCTCCAGCGTACATGGGCTGTCCGATGGGTGTACAGGAGGCACGGAGACCTGGCCCTGGCCCTGTGGCATGGCCTGTGTACAGAGGGAGTCGGTTTCCCCGGCAATCCCTAGGGTGATGCTTGTTGGGGCTTGCAAGGCGCATGGGCTGTGAGGGTGGTGGCTGCAGGACAGGGGCTGCTCCAGACGCTCGTTAACTCCTGAGAGCCAGGGCTCTAGCTGCCGGCCTGGGACTTGGGATGCCCACTTGGGCTGGCAAGTGGGCATCACTGCTCCTTTCAGCTGTTTCCCAGTCTTCCTAACTGCAATGCTTCAGTCCCTGAGTGCCAGCTCACACTGAGACTCATCTTTCCCTGCAAACTTGCTCCCCAACTCTGCCCAAGGCATGAGCAACCAGCTGACTGCCCGGCCAGGAGTTGGAGGCCTTTAGATCCCTCTCCTCCCTGGACACCTCCGAGCTCAGCCCGCCTCTCAAGGGGAAGGTACTCCTTCTCCCACTGCCCCTTGGCCTCTCCTCCGTACTCCCCCTGCTCTGTGCTCCTGCTGGGGTGGCCAGAGAGTTCTTTGTAAAACCCAAACCCAACCCCCTAAAACCCCTTGCCATGCTGGGGAGGAGACTGAACACTCACGGAGCATTCAGTACTTGCTTCTCCATACTAAGCTGCTGTTCCGAGCTGCGTGCAGTGGCATTTGAGGCCCTGTAAGGTCTTCCCTGGCTGCCTCCCCGTGTTTCTGCTCAACATCCCCCCCTCACACTCAAGGATCCACCTGTCATGAGCACCCAGCTCTTCGGAGGCTCCCAGTTGCTCCCAGGCTCCGCAGTGCTCTTCTGTCACTCGCCCTTTCATCTCTGCTGAGATGGTGCTTCCTCCTCCCTGAAGCCTCCAGCCCTGTACTCCCACAGCTGAGGCCTCTCCACCTCTCATCACGCTGGGTGCACCACCTGCTGGCCTTGTCCATCCTACAGGGTGGTGAGGCTCCAGGACAGCGGCTTGTCCTCTGTCTTGCTCCCAAGGTCAGGCATACGTAAGGCAAATATGCCCTCACTGATGCCAGAAAGACTGCTGGGGTAGACACAGTCCACTTGGACCAGTCCACCAAACACTGACTGCTGGCCATGACCGTGTATATGGCAATGTGGCTGTAAAGGCCAAGGTGGCCTTGGGGTCCCACAAGCAGCCTCTCCCAGGAGCTGACAGCCCATCCTGAGATGGCACACGGCTGACCATCTGCCTCCCCATTCCTGTGCAATCGGACAAGAGAACAGGAGAGGGGAGAAGGGGGAAGGAAGAGGAGAGAAGGGGGCACAAAGGAAGACACACACACACACACACACACACACACACACACACACACACACAATCATTCTCTCTCCCTCTCTCAGTTGCTAGAGACGTTGAAAGAACAAACTGCTATAGAACAGAGATCACTGGTAGCACAGATGCATCTTGAAGGGAAATTTTGGAGGTAGGGGAGATATAGCACCTCTAGGTCATTTCCTGTTGGCAGGCAAAGTATCCTCAAAGTCTGGCTCAGTGGGGTCCCGCAGGAATAACTTTGATTTGGGAGGCAGGACACCTGGGTCCCCTCATGGTTAAGCTGGGCGGGGCCACCTCCCTGTTCCACAGCCCCCTCTGCTCTGCTGCGTGAGTGTGAATTATATGACTTACTCTCGCTCTGTTCTGGTGAGGAGGAGGTCAGGGCTGGTCTCTGCTGATCCAGAGGGTGGTAGGGCAGCCCCAGGGACCTGCGTGGGCTCGGGGTTGGTTGTCCTGCTGGGGAGAAGCTGTTCAGGAATCCGCCTGTGGCCTTGGAACTCTGAGTCAGGGACCCCTAGTGAGGCAGAGAGAGGCCCTCATGAGTTGAAGCAGAAAGTTCCCTCAAAGCTTCTAGATGAGACATTGGGCGGGATGACGGTGGGGTGAGGGATGAGGAGATGGTGCTCAGTAGGTTCCAAGTGCAGGTCCTGACCAGGCCAATGACCTGCTGACCTCAAAAGCAGACATTCTGGTTTGTGTCAGGAACGTGGGGTGCTAAGCTGCTTCAAGGACGCCCCCATCCCCATTAGGCCACAGACCCAAGTCTTCAGGACCCTATTCCCGTCACAAAACGCACAGACTCTGTTACCACCTCAACATGTCTTCACAGGACTGGCTTCAGAACTCTGTCGCACCTTTAGGTGCCTGCTTCTGGGGGCAGCAAGAGATACTCTGAGCTCGCAGAGGAACAGGCCAGAGACCAAACTACCACACTGGCCCAGGCACAGCAACCACGGACTGCGGGGAGCTCTGAGCACTGCGTAAGGAACAAACTCCTGATAGCCAGATGGATCAGAGTGGACCTTTGGAAAACCGTATGGAGTGCAAGAGCCAATCCCAAAAGCCACACACTCTACAATTCTGTTCATACGACATTCTTGAAACAGAAAAATGGTCGCCGTGGAGATGGATGAGCACTTGCTGGGAAGAGGAGGGTATGGCCAGGAAACAGGAACTGAGAGGCCCTTGTAGCCGTACAGAGGTCTGTATCTTGACTGAATGTCAGTGGCTGGCTACGACACCGCCCTACACTCTTGCAAGAAGATATTATCATTGGGGGAAACGGGAGGCTGTGCACTCTCCGTGTATTTATTCTCTCTTACAGCTGCATGTCAATCCGCAGTTTTCTCAAACAGTTCAATTAAGAGTCGTTTTAAATGTGGAATCTCAAAAAGAGGCAAAGCTAACTGGAGATGTTCTGCTTAGGGGAGCAGGGACAGAAGACGCTGATCTCACTGAATCTTGGTCTGAATTCACTCCGTGGAAGTTCACTGATTTATGCTCTCTTCCACATTTTTGTTTTATTTCAGGAAAAAGTTCGTGTGCATTTTTTAAAGGTAAAAAACCAAACTGCAGATAGATTGCAGAGAGATGGAATGTGTTCACGATACAATGTTTAATAACAAACAGGAGGAGGCTGCAAACACACACACAGAATATGGTGCTGCTTCTGTGTTACATGTATGTGAACAAACACACAAGGCTGCGGTGTGGAAAATCCTTCACAGTGTTTTTTTTCTGTTCTTACGTTTTGCCCACCCTATCTGTAATTTTAGATTTTCCTGCATCAGTCTATATAGTACTTGGAAGCCTAAGTGTAATGCCAGGTTTCCTGTTTCCACATTTTTCCATCCCTGCAGTCCAGCTTGGGCCAAGCCCTGGGTGACCCAAGTCTCAGCCAGCCCAGATGCCCCCACACTCACCCGTTTCCACTGTCAATGCCTGCTCCAGGTGGGAGGCAGGCGTCCTGTGCTGGGGGTGACTGCTTGTACTGGAGAGGAGCCTCGGGGCTCGGTGCCTAGGGGTGCTGGGTCCAGCCTCTCTCCTGGGGACCGGAGGATCCCTGGCCTTAGAGTGGGAGTCTCTGTTGTGGGGCACGGATGTGGCGACAGGCTGGGCTAATGTTCCCGGAGTGCTGGGGGACAAGGGAGGGAGAGACCTATGGTCACACACAGAGGCCTTGGGTGGTGGTGCTTGGGGTTGAGCTTCCCCAGCACAACGGGACCTCTGAGGACATACCCCTATGCTACAGCCTTGTCCTTCATAAACTGTAGTAGTGAACCTAAGAACTCATCTATGGGAAATAATAAAGCTCCATTTACTTTTTAGAAAACAAAGGGAGTTTCTTATCCTTTCTTGGTGTACACTGGGGTTGCCAGGTGGGGCTCCCCAGGGCCTGTGCCCCCTTTTGGCAGCCTCCGGTCCCCAGTGTGGCCGCATCACCCCGCCCTCGCCCACCTCTCACCTAGCCTCCCCTCCCTCTGGGCCCCAGCCTGGTCCCCCAGGGAGCCACCCCGCGTCCCTCTGTCTCTCGCTTCTCTTCACCTCCCACTCCATCCCTGGAGCTGTCGTTCTCTTGCCCATTGGCTCACTCCTTTGTTCAGCTACTGTGAATGTCCCTGTTTGTTGCTAATGGGCCGAGTGACCGTGCCATTCATTTCCCCTCTTTCACCTCTGCTCTGCTCTATGCAAAACACGGGGAAAAGGAACCCTGGTCAAGGTGAAAGGAGGCACTGTGACCACCCAGACCATTGCCCCAGCCTGGGCCGTCACAGACACTTTGATTCCCAGGCTATCCCAGGTGTGACACTGAAGGGACAGTAGTGGGGTCCAGGATACCTGAGATGGGAGAGCCGGTGCTCGGAGGTCTGCGTGAAGGGTGACACTCGGCTGGTTTCTGAGCCCACGAAACCACTGTCTGTCTCAGGGGAGGCCATCCAGGGCTCCTGAAAGAGGCAGTGTCCCTTTAAGTCTGAGGAATGTGCCCAGGCACCTGGGAAGCCCTTTCCCCTCCCAAATCCTGGCCTGGCCTCATGTTCCAGAGGCTCCCAGCTCCTCCAAGAGAAGGAAGCCAGGAAATCAGAGCTGCAGGCCCAGGACCAGCACAGACTGACACAGGGACCCACACACTGAGAGGATCCTGAGCAAGTCTGGCGGCCCTCAGCGGCTGACTGAGCCCTGGGAGAGATGCTTTGCCCCTGAGGGGTGGAGAGAGGACAGGAGAGAGTTATTCCAGTGTTCTCTGGGAAAGCCTGGAATGCCGTGGTCTCCCTGGCTTGCAGAAATGCTCAGACCCAATGTACTGGAAAGAAAACAAACTAAACATGCACAGCCAGCTCTCCGGGTCCTATGCAAGATGCAGAGGGCTCAGCAGGAGACACAGGCACTGTCCCTGTCATCCTGGGCAGGGCTCTCATGCAGGGGTCCTGTGCAGGGCTGTGTGTGTGTGTGTGTGTGTGTGTGTGTGTGTGTGTGTGTGTCTGTATGTGTGTGTCTGTATGTGTGTGTGTGCATGCATGGTGCATTTTCCTAAGAGCCTAATGATTGCTGCTTCATGGTAATTGGGATTTCCAGGTGCCGAGAAAACAGTGAAGAGTCACTGCTCTCACAGGAAGAACAAGGGTCCTGACAGAGGACAGGCTGAGTGCCACAGGGAAACCTGAATGACAGCACTGTGGCTGGTAGGGGCAGGAGCAGCAGCCCTTCTGAGAAAGGCCAGCATGTGCCAAAGCCCAGGGACAGAGGGTTCAGTAGGCCCCATGAGTGGCCCTGAGGCTCTGAGCCCAGCCCAGGAGCGCCAACCTGATGCAAAGTCTTCTGTGCAAGGTGCTCTGAGAGGCCACTTTCCTCCAGGCTGCTCAGACTGCTCTGGTGAGATGTTTCAGCCCTGGTGCCTGCTGGGTTGGGAGGAGCTGCCTCAGTTTTAGCCAAGCCCGGCAGGCACCTGTGTCTTGCCTGGGATGTCTGGAAGCCCGGCAGCTTCCTGGGGACCATCTGCTCCATATTCTCCCTGCAGGAAGGAGAAACACGCCATCCCTGAGAGCTGGCATGAGCCTTGGGCTCAGCCTGTCCTGTGATAAGACTTGGAGCCTAAACCCATGGGTGCCCATCTCGACACTACTTCCTCTCAGTTGTGTGACCCCAGGCATGGCACTTCCCTTCTCTGGACCTCATTTTTTTTAAACTGCAAAATGAAGATGTCAGCACAATCCTTTCCAGCAATGTACCAGAGCAGAGCACCGTGGACACAGGAAGTGACATCGTGTTTCCCAGACTTTGAGCACCTGCATGCCATCTTTCTGCTTCTGCTGTCTCTATGGACTCCCAGTGGATGGAAAAGTGTGCCACATGCACCCATGGAGAGCCAGTATTTCATGTTACAAATAGAAATGAACTTTAAAAATCAATAAGAAGAGCAAGAGGCCAGTAGTGTATTCTGGATAGATCCTGTTGGCTTCTCTATGCTCTGGGCTGATGCCTGCTTGTGAGCTGGGCTTCGGCCATATCTCTGTCTCTGTCTGTCTCTGACTTCGTTTTTTTCCCCAAACAGACCAAGTGAGGCATTAGCACATAATAGCACTAGTTGCGACTCTCTCCTTGACGCCATTTGGAGGTCGGGCCTCTGTTCTGCTCCCAACCCTGTCCCAAGGCACTCAGAGACACTTCAAGGGCTCTTGGTGGCCTGTGCCTCACTGTAGAGATGGGTCAGGCTGGCCATGTCTAACTGGGATGAGCAGTCTAGCTCCCCTTGATGACTGTCATCCCTGTGGCTTCAGGGCAGTGTGCGTCAGGTGGAGGCTCAGTGACTTACTGGGGAGGGGCCCTGGGACTTCCCTCAGCCTGTGCTGGGTGCCGCCATGAGGGAACCCTGGTGGCTTCTGCTTTGCTTGAAGCTGAAGCTGGCCCGTTGTCTCCCAGGGTGTGGTGATCCTCCTCCTCCTCCTCCTCCCCTTCTTTGTCCTTCACCTCTTCCTCCTCGCCTTCCTCCTCCTCGCCCTGCTGTTCCTTCTCCTCCACCACATGCAGGGCTTCCGGGAGGGACTTCACACTGAGATACCTGCAGAAAGAACAAAGAGTCTGTGACCTCTGCCCAGCGGAACAGCTGAGCCCCAGATGCCCACTGAGCAGGCTGGGGCTTCCCTCGGGGTGGGAGCTCACCGATCGAGGAGGCTGTGGAAGTCCTGTTCCACTTGCAGTTCCTCGTGCCTGAGAGGGGTAGGGCGGTCTCTTGGACTGAGTTCTGTCACGCTGCTGCCAGGGCTCCCCTCTCTGTCCACACGCAGGAAGCAGGGGCCGGCGGCAGGCTGGGCCTTAGAGATGGGGCAGAGGTTAAACACGGCCTCCTAGCACCTACCACCACTCTGCTCATGCTGTAGGCTGCACAAGATCTCAGCCTGCTCACCAGCCCACCACCCTTAGGAGTGTGCAAATCGCAGAGACCTGGCCATGTGATCTGCAGTAAGGGCTGCTGTGAATTGAACACCTACTGTGTGCAGGCCCCAGACAGACATGACTTCTCCCCAGTGCCACCTCTACGTCTGTGCCACCTTACAGGCAGGTAACTGGGGCTCCAGTGATTTGTATAAAACCACACTGTAGTGAGGGGCTAGTCAAAGCCAGACTTCCTGCCAGGTGCATCTTTCCTCACCTACCCATTCCAGCCTGGCCATCCCAGCGCCCCCTTCACTGCAGGATCACAGGGACCCTCAAGACGACAAGCTCAGGTTTTCCCTCCTCTTGGCAGGGCACACTGTAGGGAATTTCCCCCCAGTCCCACGGTCTGGGCTTATATTCTGCCAGGCCAGCCTGCCCTGGCCCCGCCCACCTAAGCCATAGTCTCCTAACACTGCTCCAACCCTTAGCAGCGTTGTGCGGCAGGGACAAGAAGCGTAGTGGCACAGAGCCACCACTGTCATCATAGTGTGACTTCACTGCACTCAGCTGCAGAAGGGAGGTGGCGGCTTGGGCCAAGCCCCTTCGGCACATAGCCCTGCCCAGTGTCTCTGGCCTCTGTGTGCAGCCCCATCGGCCCCTCAGTACAAGTGAAAGCCTGGGCTCACCTGTGGCCCCTCCCTCTCCCTAACCCTCCAGATCTAGTCACACGCCTCTTCTAAACCTTGCTCCCTCTGCCCTGCCGTCTCCCTTGCCTCAGACCGGTGTACAGATCTCTGATGTTACTCCCTGCTGAAAACCCAAGAAGAGCTTAAGACCATGCCCTCAATACTACCCAGAGTCACACATCATGAGGCCCCTGCCTGCCTTTCCAGACACATCTCAGACCGTCAGCCCCCTCACTTGCCGTATACTGGCCACAGGGTCTTTGCAGGGCTACAGGTAGTTTCCTTGCTGGGTGCATTTCCTCTGCTGTGCTACTAATTCCTACTTAATCTCAGATCTTGTTAGGCCTCAGTTCTTCAGGGACAATTTCTTTGACCTCTCCCCAACCCATTCCTATTGGCCTGTTTCTGTGCTCAGAGAAGACTGTAATTCTAGAATACAGATCAAAATGATCATTACATGACTGTGTAACTAGTTCAACTATTTAGAAAACCCCATGAGGGTGGAGGTCCCCTTCCCCACCTCTCCACATCCCCCTGAATTCCCACCATGAGTCTCGGGGTTTGGTCTATGGCACACACTTCAAAGTGGCCAAGTGGTAGCAGCCTATTGTTATGGACAGAGGTACCTTCAGATGCGGGGTCTGGATGGCTGGCATGGACACGGATGTTTGTCCCGAAGGAGCAGCCAGGGGCACTGGTGGGTGGGGGAAGGGTGTGACCAGGGCACTGTCCAGAGCCGTGTCTGCCCCCGATGGCTTGGGTTCCTGCTGCGTCTGGTCCACATGGTCCTGCAGCTCCTCCAGGTGGATTCCCAGGTGATAAATCTCTGCCTCCAGCTCCCTAGAATGGGCAAACATCAGCACCTAAGGCCTGGGGCAGCAGCGACACTGGGCAGACCCAGGAGATGGTGCCTCAGAGCAGGACCCTGGGCAACATCCATTTGGGGTCTATGTAGTCATCCCTTACTAATGCTGAGAACTTCAAATAAACAAGATGAAGGAAAACTCTACCAGGACTCAGGAGCCTCAGCTCCGATCAGCTCTAGCATCCAGACTGTGAGGCCTTAATTTAATCTAGACCCTCTGCCTCCATTTCTGCATTGTCTACCCAGAGGTTTCAGCTCTTATCTCCAAGGTGCCTTCTTATGGAAGTGCATAAGGGACACAGATCTGAGCTTCCAAGTGTTCCACTGTTTGGGTGTGTCGCTAATTGGCAGGTGCTTTCTCTCTGTTCCCCTTGGGTACAAATTAGGAGGAAGCACCTTGCTGCTGGTGATTATGACCACCCAGGGCCTGCCCCACCTGTTCCCCTGGGTCTGCCTCCCCAGTATGTACCTGCCAGGATCGAATTTCTGGGGGGGTGTCGTTGCCTGGGAGTCCTGGGAGTCAGCAAGCTGGGGGGTGGAGGGCGGCTCCCTGCAGGCCATCAGGTACCCCTCCTCCAGTGCCGCGTGGGCAGCTCTCAGCCGCAGGAAGCCCTGGAACAGACAGGCCGGGAGTGCTCAGTGCCTAGCCCCACAGCCCGAGCTGCAGGCACAGTGGACAGACAGCTTGTTGGGTGTGGGGCTCACTGGGATTCCCCCAGGGGATCTCAGTGGGGGTTGAAACCTCTGGATGCTGCCTTCCTTGGGTGGGCTCTCTGCTATCAGAATCCTATGGCAAAGGCAGGACTTAGAGCTTGGCACCAGCCCTTCCTGGGCAGACCAACAAGGACCAAATGCACCATGGCAGTTGCTATGTTAAATAGATTTTCACCATGTCCCTATGATCAAGTACTCAAGAGGCCCTGGATCTTCACTCATGGTTTGCAAAGCTGTGGGCTTGTAAAAGTCAGTCACACCACTCTCTTCCCAAGTCCTTCCAGACTGGAGACAGATGATGCTGCTACAGCATGGCATCTGCAGGGTGACTAACAAAGGCCACAGAGGCTCTGTGCTACAGCACATCTGCAGCACGGTCCTAAACAGAGGGGACTTCATCACCTTCACTCGGACAGGATGCAGCCGAGGCACAGAGAGGTTATTCAAGTCAGTGAAGCTCTCACAGTAAAGGCAAGTTCTACAATCAAGTGGTGAACCCAGGTCCCGCGGCCCCAGAGCTCACAGTCCTAACAGTTATGCTAGGCCCCTGGTAAACGTGATCATAGTTAATCCATGGCTAAGGCACGGGAGGTGGGCTTGAATCTCCAACTTCCCTCTCCACTCAACTCTGAGGGAAGACAGGCCAAGGGCAGCCCAGAATCTAGTTCCCAGTTACATTTGGTCTTCCCACAGCTCTCAGCCTCCCCAGATCATGGGGGAAAGAAGTCCGAGAACAAGAATATGAATAATTTCTTTTGGTTTTGGTCATGTATGGCATTAGAGGGATCCAGAGGATATTACCCTAAGTGAAAGAAGATGAGCAGGAAAAGACAAGTATCACATGCTCTCACCTACAGGTGGAAGGTTAAAAAAAAAGTCTGTCTCACAGAAGAGAACGAAACAGTGGTGGCAAAGGGAAGAGACAGATTGTGGGATCAGGCTACAGAGAACAAATCCTAGTGGTCTACAGCCCAGGGGAGAACAGTCCACAGCAGCTTATTATGGAACATAGAGAGCTAGAAGAGAGTGGGCCTAGGCTCCCATAAAAGTAAATGCTTAGGGGTTTATGCTTATTCTGCTTTGATCATTACATGTTGTGCACAAGTCTCCAGTGATCACACTGTGCCCCATGATTATGTACAATTATCAGGTGCCAAGGAAAGTTTTTTTAAAAGGAATGATTTTGATCATCCATCCACATGGTGCTACACACGACACCCATCAGTCTGTAGCTGGGAAATGTGTGCGACATCTACCCAGCAGCCTAGGAAATATGCCACGGTGTCTCTTTACAAACCAGGGTCCTACCTTGGCCACTCCAGGCTTGAACCCTGTGTGTGCTCTGTGCCGGGCCCCCTGCTGCTGCCTGCTGACTAGGCCCATCCATTTAGAGGGAGGATGAGAGATCTCAAAGTGGGAGGGGATTGCTGGGGACTGGGAACATGTCCAGGGAGTCCTGGCAGGGTCCATGACTCTGCCCACTCCTGTGTCATCCCTGCTGTTGACCCTTACACTCCAGCTTGAGAGTCCTGCCTCCCCATTCCTGGGACCTTGGGGGCAGCGGGAGGCTGTGCCGTGCAGATGTGGCTGTAGTTATTGGCAGTTCCAAAGTCCACAAGGAAAGGAGCCAATCACAGCTGGACGAAGGGCCTCCTCCCCTCGGTGGACCCTACTGTCCAAACTTTTGGCAGCAACCACTTTGGTAATGGAAAGAAAGGAAGGGCTAAAAAGAAAAACCCCTTTTGTGGTGGCTGCGAGGCAGGCCATCAGCAGGGGCGCAGTGGGGCAGAGGTCTGAGAGGCAGGCAGACCTGGCCCTGAGCTCACGCCCACCGCCTGGCCCGTGGGTTTCAGCAGCATCACGGCTACTCGGGTAATGGCTGCAACTGCCTCTTGGAGCGTCACATGAATGCGGTCCGTCCAGGGCTGACCGCCACTGTGCCTGGCTCGCCACCACAAGGCTTCAGGAGCGGGGCCCACTGTGATCTGAGGGTCGTTGTCCTAGGAAGCAGAGTAGGAGCTGTCTGCGCTCCAGAGAGCCGCCGAAGCAAGGGCCCTTCTCTGTCTCCTACAGCTGAAGAGGCTTCCCGGACTCAGCTTTCGGACAGGGCCATTAGGGGGCGCTGTGTGTATCTCCTACACCTGCGCTACCTTGAGTTGGTCCTGTGGGGGGAGCTGCCCCGCCTGCATCAGTCCCTCGAAGGATTCCACCTGGAGGCAGGGAGAGAAGGAAGCAGGCTGCGTTAACCTAGACATGCTTTGGCACAAAGACCTGGGTCTGGCCTCATGGCCTTAGGGTGGGGGTTTCTGCCCAGCAAAGTGAGTCCTGGGAATGGGCTCTTCCCCTGGCAGCCCTGGGGAAAGTGAAGGAAGTTATTAACAATAAAGCATACTCGTCCCGAGCAAGAAGACCTGTGAGCAGGGAAGGGGCAGAAACAGCCTAAAATGCTCGCCTGTGGATTAGTATGCAGCCACCAACAAGAGCAATGCATAGCCGGTGTTCTCACGCACAAACATGTCCAAGGCCCATTTTTCAGTGCTAACTGAAGGCGCTACCCAGATTAGTGTAGGCTGCCACTTGCATAAAATATATAGGAAATGAAAGGGAAATAACAAATGTCTCCTTGTACAGTGGGCTCTGGAAACACCAGCTCCTTGCAGAGACTGAAACCTGAGGATGCTCAAGTCCTTATATAAAACAGGCACACAGTTTCCATATAACCTACATGCATCCTCTGCAGGGGGGTGAGAAGGCTGACTTCCACTGAATACACCCTCTGTGCTGTGTTAGGGTCTCTGCTATGTGCATTTAGGCCCTTTACAAAAGACATTTTAGTGAGAAGAAGGCAAGGGGTGACTTGGGGTTCACTTTTAAGAAAGCTCTAGGTCAACGAAATATACAGAAATTTATGTTGGAGCTGGGGATATAGCTCAGTGGAATAAGTGCCTGCCTAGCAAGCGCAGGGTCCTGAGTTCAATCCCCAGTACCGCCAAAAAAAAAACAAAAACAAAAACAAAGAAATTTATGTAAAGTAATAATACTATAACATATGATTTATGTAACATGTAGCATACAAATATGAGCTCCTTGTATAAAATAAAATCTTATAAGAAGCAGATTAAGAATGTAAAAAGAAGCCAAGCATGATGGTACACCTATGTAATCCTGGCACTCTGGGAGGCTGAGGCAGGAGGATTCCAATTCAAGCCCAGCCTAGGCAACTTAAGTGACTTGGAGAGACCCTGTTTTAAAATTAAAAAAAAAAAAAAAGTCTAAGATGTAGCTTACTGTGAAGGCCCTGGTTCAATTCATAGTACTGAAAAAAGAAAAGGGTGAAATGGGAAAAGATAATTTGAGTAATATATTTTCTTTAACTCCAAATATCAGTTCAATAGGTAACTGCAAGAAAGTCACTAGCAAGGTAGTTTCTGTTCTTTTGGAGTCTGGGCTGCATTTTACACTCACAGCACGTCCCCCTTCAGATCGATACCTTAAGAAGCTGCTACTAAAAGAAAGGAGAAGAGAGGGAAGGCGAGGGAAGGGGAACGGAAGAGGGGAGGGGAGGGCAGGGAGAAGGGGCGGGGAGGGGAGGGAAGGGGGAGGAGAGGGGAGGGGGACAGCTGGTCCTGGCGGTGCACACCTGCAATCTTAGCACGCGAGAGGCTGGACAAGAGGATCAGCAGAAGTTCGAGGCCAGCCTGGCTACATAGTGAGACCCTGGCTCAAAACAAACTGGAAAAAGGAAAGATGGTGCTTCTCTGCAGGGCTGCGCTTGCTGAACATGGAATAATCGCATTTATACTTTTGGGTCAGCAGCAACTGGGAAGGTAAAGCCCAAGGACTCGTTAAGTGCTCAGGGCCCAATGGGACACTTTGTTTACTCGTTTCACCCTAAGTTCATTCATCTTTCTTTACCCTTACTTCCCTCTGCCTCAGTTTCCTCACTTCCCTTTTCAGAATGCGGTTAAATGTTACATATTTCCATAAGCTGCATTAAGCACTTCTGGAATAAGGCTAGGCATGTAGTTACAGAGAGACCTGCAAAAACTCACAGTAAGTTGGAGGGTTTGGTGACAACATAAAGACCCTCTGAGAGGTTCCTGAGAGTTGATTTCTGGGGTGAAATGGTCTCAGACAGGGGCTGATTTGTCCTGAAGAAGAAAGGATTGGGGGAGGCTCCCCTGGGTCACCCAGAGACACCTTCAGATACACCTGGAGCGATTGTAATGGGAAGCGGTGTCAAGAGAGAGGGCCCCAGCTAGTCCTGGTGACACAGAGGAGGCAGAGGAGGAGGAGTCCTTGTTGTGCAGCCCCTAAGGTCTAGAGAGGGACATATATATATATATATATATATATATATATATATATATATAGGTACTAGGAATTGAACTCAGGACCTTGAGCTTGCCAGGCAAGCCCTGTGCCACTAAGCTATATCCTCAGCTCATATTTTGAGACTCATATTTTCAGCTGACCACTAGACCTCAGTGCAGAGGAGAGGAGTGAAAGCCTTGTGCCCACACTGCCAGCCGTATCTCCCAGTGTCCCCCAGGGCAAAGCAGTGACCTACTCACCTTGGCCAGGAGCAGGCTGGCCTGAGAAGCCAGCATGTGGGTCCACTCTGTGGAGGGCTGGACGGTGGCAATGCCCTGGCTCTCTGGAAGCCACCCCTGGGTGGGCACGTTGGGGTGTGAGGAGGGGCTCAGCTCTCCTTGGGCCGTGGGCCACCCTGGAAGACACAGGTGCCAAGGATGAGGGTAGTCCTCCAAGGTCAGCCGGAAACCTCAAGAACACCACGTCTAGGGCTGGGGATATAGCTCAGTGGAATAAGCGCCTGCTTAGCAAGTGCAG
>PVLD010024016.1:0-26285 GCA_004027595.1 Dinomys branickii | reverse complement strand
ATCTCTGTCGGGAGCCGCCGGGGGGCTGCACCGGCTCGGGGGGGTGGGAGGGCCCGAGGCGGCCGCGCTCCCACTGCGCCTGGACCGATCCCCGCTTCTTCCTCGCGGGGCTCGTCCCCGGCTCCCAGCGTCTGGGACTTTCCCACGTCTCGCCCCGGCAGCCTGGTCCGCCCTACCACATCTCCCCCGGCATCTCAGAGAAATACGCCCAGTTTAAACTTCCCAGCCGAGGTTCCGGCTTTCACGCTCACCAAGTCTGTCTCGAGCTGGTGGTGTTTATTAAGGAGGTTCGCTCCCTTGCTGCTCACCTGGTCGCCATCTTCCCCGGATCTCCCAGGCTCCTTTTAAAAATCTTTCTATTTATGGTCTCATGTCAAATCAAACTATTTATTTTGCTTTCACAATTACGTAGTCTGGTCCCATCTTGCTTTCTATTTTTGCCTGTTGCTATCTCTCTTTTTCTCCTTATTCTGTCCAGACTACATCATCTTTAAAGAAATTAAAATTAAAATTAAAGGTATCTTTAGCTTCACTATTAACAGCGCCTGGCACATATTTTCTCTTCCTCTGAGGACTGAAGTTTTACCCATCACTTTTTGAGATGAGCTATTCTATGCCTCCATACTTTATTTTGTATGTATAATTTCTTTATGTTCTTGTGTATCCATGTATCTTGCATAGCAGAGATGTTGAAGCATGCATACAAATCCAGAAATTATCTCTAATATATGTGGCATTACTGTTGCCACATGCTGATTATATATTTTTCTGGGAAAGTTTCTTATTAACCTCAACTATTTTATTGGTAAAATAGAGAAAAGGTGTCAGTTTGTTATAAGATATGTATTTTTTGAAAAACTTTAATGTAGAGAATTTCAGAATTAAACAGTGTGCAGGTATAGTTATCTGTGTTTGAAGGACACTCAGTTTCAGAAGCCATTCCTAGAACTCTGAGAATGAAAGAAATGAACATTTATAGAGGTAAAACTGCTTGTTATTAATGTTTTTTTCCCTCATGGTGCAAAACACATCATATTTGCGGTTTCAATGTAGTTTTTAACCTTATTTTTAAAGACATTTTATTACCAAATTCAGGAAGGGGGTCGTTCCACTGTCATGATACTTATTTATTCAGGATATTGGGGAAATTAAAACTCAGGAAATGAAACAAGACAGACTTGCTGCTCCATCAGGCTTTGCACCCTGAATGGAGGAGCACACGTAAGATATACTTACAACATACATTTGTAACACACACTTACAAAATGTTTACCAGGTAATAGTCAATACATAAGATGATGACGGTGATGATAACTGTTTTTTCTAAAATTTTTAACTTTGTTTGTCTCTCACAACACGATGTCTTTAGCAGCAGAGACCACAGCAGTATTTATTTTTACTCCATTTCTACCCTTAAGATAATGCATGGAGGAACATGGGATATTGTTTGCAAGCCTAGTAAGTGTATTCATGAAGCTTTTCCACCCCAAGCAGCCCAAGGAGTCTTACCCACCCGAGATGACTTACGTGTGACTCTTATCCTGCTCCAATAATAGCAGCCCCGTCCGGAGGGAGTGGCACTCAATTTCCAGGTGGTACACAGCGTGAGAACCCGCAGTGCATGGGGAATAGGTTTGGAACTACAGAAGGACTTCGTGGTTGGGGTCAATGGGCAAGGGCAGCGTCACTACGTTACAATGAGCAGGATCTGACAAACAGGAAGAATAACAGCAAGCGTAGCAGCTTATAAATATATCTCAAATAATTTCATGGAGACTTGGAGTTGTACATCTTTTCTCTCTCTCTTTCTCTCTCTCTCTGTCTCTCTCTATCTCTGCCTCTGTCTCTCTCTCTGCGTTTCCATTTTTTCACATCCACGGCCTTTCCTTTGTAATGTCAAATTAGTTACACAAGTCACATGCCATAATACATGCGTGATACAAATAATGATAAGAATGAATGAACACGGAAATTCAATATTATTATCAAGACTATCCTTGACCTCAGGGTCTAGCTTGTGACCCCATGAATTAAAAATAAATTTCTGGAAAAAGAGTAACCGTGCAATATTTCCTTGATTCTTTTTTCTACTTCATTTCGAGTTTTATATGTGTAAAAGCTATTTTGAAGGAGTCTTGGGAATTTGCTTACACTCACATTGCAACCAGGCTTACTCCAATATTTCCAGAGACTTATGTGGGATTTAATGTTATGAAATCAAAGTGGTTTCAGTTATAAGTCACTTAATACAGTCACTTTTGTGTTTTAATTGTTTTCATATAAATGGGTGGTCTCAGGTTCCAAAATCAACTGCATAGTGCAGATATTTACTTCCCATATTGTAGGCAAAGTAATTCAAACTCAAATAAATGTGTTTGTCTGTGCAGCTCAGACAGCTACAAAGACCTGAACTTTACCTTTTTTATTTATTCTTCCAAAATTCTATGATTTTTCCTTCTCTTTTGTTAGTTATTTTGACACACAAATGATCATCAAGACCTAAGATTATAGTTCAGTTTACATAACAGAGGTTACCCATAGTCAGAAAGAATATATGGCACCAATAAGTTCTAACGCAAATGTAATAAAACTAATTTGAATAGTTTATTTGTTAATTTGCAGAAATTTGTGGCAAGAGTGACTCACACCGATATCTTCTCTGCTTCCAGAATGGCTTGCATGTGAATAGGAGCCTTTCACGAATGATATATTATTCAAATTTTCTTTTTTTAATAAAAATGCTAATGGAAAATTTAAAATGCACATAAATTAAAATGATCATAAATTAGGATTAATATCACATTAATGAATTATAATCCCACATTCATTAAGATAAAGTGCCATTTCAATATTTGTTCTTGTTCATAAATTTAATACAATAAAAGAAAGCAATACACTTTGAGATTCAATAAATATTTGATGTAATCTTATGTATTATTTCTTTAAATATTGAAAAGTAAAGTAGGAAATCTAGATGCATTTGGATTCTTTGTTACCATTTTATGTCTTTTTTATAATCCTTTCTTTTATTTTATTGAAGCGCTAAATGCAATTCAAATTGGTGAAGTGGGAGAGCCTGTTCTGAATAAAAGGGATCCCGAGAGGACACACTGTCTTTTGAGTTTCTAGGCGTTTCTTTGAACAAGACACTTTTATTTATGGGACAAATATTTGACATTTCATGGAGCAATAATGGAAACTACACTGGCATTTGAGTAACTGAACTGTGCTCAAACTATGCATATTTAAGCATTTTGCACATGGAATTCAGTAATTTTACTTTTAAAATGCAAACAAAAATAATATCTGTTCTTGTTTTGTTCTTTTTACTTTTTATTTTTAAGTAGAATCAACGTATTGAAAGGGAAAAGCAAACATTTCAAAACAGTCTTGTCTCCTGTTGATGGGACTTTGTGAGGATTTGAAAGGCAGGGACTCCTTCCTGTAGGATGTACCTACCAAACATTCTAGGCTGAATATTTGCCTACTATATAAACTCAGCAAAATTGCATTTAAAAAATATTTGTTGCCATGACCTTACATGGATTTGCATTCCTTTTGAAAAGCTGTATTTTTTCTCTCTTTTTTTGAAAATTGCAATTTCTAGGCAAATATGTGATCATATTCTGGCCTAAGTGTTCTTCTTAATAAAATGGAAATATTTTCTTAGACAAGTGGAATAGTAAGAATTTTGAAAAGTGAAGTCCCTACAAAGCCATGAGACCTTCATATAAGTCTGGTTTTTAGAAATATTTTTGTTTGTGTAAGTATAGCAGGCATATCTGACTATAATTCTAGCAGTACCATAGTCTATCACATACGAATCTTGAAGAAGTTGTTGTTTGCTTTACCATGTCTCAGATTTTTTGCATATTTTTATGAAATGCTAACTCAGTGTTTTATAAAATTTCAGAGGATGACTATTATTTGAGAAGTGATTTGCATAGTTCTTGGAGCAAAGCTAGTGATTCATGAGATAGCTAATAATGACATTCAATAAATGTATCAATACATTGAAAAATTATATATATATATATATATATATATATATATATATAGTATTTTATCCTTTAGAAAGCATGCAATTTTACATTAAACAGATCAGAGCACTTTAAAATTATTCTAACTTATTTAATGAATTTCACTCTATTTTGTATCTGACAGATGTCCCTACGGCTATAGGGAGTATTTGTATAGTGACTCTTAGTAGAAATTGATGAAGCGATGCCAAAAGAATTGACCTCACATACAAACAGGAGCCAGGTAGAAAAGAAGCTTTGCAGATTGCTCTATCACTAACTAAGCTTACCTTTCCTTTTAGCTACACACAGACTTGGATCCAGGCAGCAAAAAAATCAAGTATATCCTGTCAGGTGATGGAGCTGGAACAATCTTTCAAATAAATGATATAACTGGAGATATTCATGCTATTAAAAGACTTGACCGAGAAGAAAAGGCGGAGTACACACTAACTGCTCAGGCAGTAGACTGGGAAACGAACAAACCTCTTGAGCCTCCTTCTGAGTTTATTATTAAAGTTCAAGACATCAACGACAATGCACCTGAGTTTCTTAATGGACCATATCATGCTACTGTGCCAGAGATGTCCATTTTGGGTATGTATGCTTCCCATTTCACAAAATTACTAAGAGTCATATTTAAAATAGGTCTGACATCAGGGACGGTGTGCTGTTGAATGAAAGACATTTATTACTGACTTATCTCTAATTTGCATTTCCAAATCCCCCTTTTTGGCCTAAGTTCCATGGCTCAATAGCTTAATTCCCCTAGTAATAGGAGCTGACTGACAGGGAAGCAGTTTTATTAAAATATGTCTCCTTACAGGACAATACTTCAATAGGCTGAATTTGTATTCCTCTCATAGACTTGTAGTTTGAGTATTGTTACTGAGGCGGATTTATCAAGATTTGTTTCAACATGCCAAGCTAATCCTATTGATATTTGCTTCATGTTTAATTATTTGTTTGTGTATATTCACATGCAGATGCAGTGCACAGAGAAATGGGAAATCACCTAGGACTGTAGCCTGCCAGATATTGGCTTGAGCTTCTCTGAGTGTACTGTAGGTAGGCAGTCACCATTACCAGTGGGACTTCTCATTTAGTAGCCAGCTTTCCTCAGGTGAAGAGTTTTGAGGAGCAGTGAAGTCACCATTTACCTGTCCCGCTTTTTCTGAGCCATTAAAGCATCTAGTACATTTAAATGAGCAATACTATGTCCCAATGTGGTTTTCTTTCTGAAGTTGGGTTTGTTTGCTATTGCCTAATCCCAGGCGTGATACAAAATACTTCAAACTTGAGGTTTTACATAGTGAAAGGAGGGACGTTTGTGCTCTTTTTGTCTGACAAAGTCAGTAGGAAGATGCGGCATTTAAAGTATAGAATCACAACAGTCGGTTTTATGTGTGCAGTATGTACTGAGTTTCTTTCGGGGTGCATTTAGCAGTGCACACGAGGCAGCCAAGTCACATGAATGAGCAGGATGTGAACACAGTGAGACATAGAGCAGAAGCATATGCACACATACACATAGCTGGAGACAAATTAATGGCCAAGACAGGTAAATACAGATGTGTTTGCTCTTCGCTTCAATATCCCAAATTTGATGTTAAATTACTAGGCAGAAAAAACAAGTCAAGAAACTTTCCTAGATTCTGTGCAATAAAACAAAGCTACTCAGTGAAGTTACACATACTTACAAGTATGAAATATGTGGGTAAAATATCCTCTGCAATATCTTTACTGTAGGCCCAAGTAAATGCAAAGTATTGATTGTGGATTTCAAAGCTAAATTTAGGTTCATTATCAGCTAGAGTACAGAATACTCTTACCTACTCAAATGTGGACACGACATTTTAAATTTATTTTAGCCATTTAATATGGTACTCCCTGGACTCGATCTGCTACTTCTACCTTTGAATGATTCTCTTATTTTGTCACTGACAACTTAAAACTCTTCTGTTTCTTGTAGCTCTTTTCCTTCCATTTAACTTTTGGGGGCCTTCCTGTTCTTTCTCATCTTTCTGCTCTTCCCCTGATTCTCTTTCTTCTACTCCTGTCTCTTTTCTTTTCTAACCCACTCCCTTCTACACTCCTTTTTCATTGCTTACCTTGGTCAATCTGTATCTTCAGCCATTCAGTCTGTCTGGATGGTGTTCAATGTGTACCCCTTCCCTCACCTGCTATTTAAATTGGTAACCCACATTCCCAGCAGCTGCCTGAAAAATTTCCTCTGATATACTGGAGAAAGATCAAACATCATATAAAAATATCCAACTATTCCTTATGGATTTTTTCACTTCCTATCTTTTATGATTTTATCAATGATCCTGTTATTCTCCCAACCCCTGGTATAAAACAGGAGCCTCTGAATCTTTTTTTCTGCTTGAAGCCTGTGGAGTGCATTGCCCAACCGCTAATTCTAGTGACACCTGCCTGCGATATAATCTTAACATACTACCTAATTTCACTCCTTTAGATCAGATCCTAATGCCTCACAATAGATTATTTTATGAAATAGTATACTTGATTCTAACTTTACTTCTTAAGTAATTCACATATTTATGCTGGCAAAGAAACAATCTCTTTTCTATTCTACAGGTGTTTGCTTTCTATCGAGGAAAATTTCCTAGGTTTCTTAGCCAATGGGAGTTTTGATGGCTTGGCTTCATTTGACCTCTTTGTTCTTACTTACCTATAATACAGCTCTGGTACGTTCATCTATGGGTACAGCCAATCAGAAATGATTTCAGGTCTTCTTCGTCTATGATTGCCTACTTTTTTTTTCTTGTACGAAAAGAATTGCTCTTACAGCTGGTTAAAATTAAACTTTTCCTAGGAAATTTTTATGACTTCTTAGCAGGAAATCATCCCCCCACCATCAGCGTCATAACCTTAAAAATAAATGAAAAGAAAAAGATAAACACACACACACACACACACACACACACACACACGCACACACGCGCAGAAGCACACCCACAAATCTCTATCTATGCACTTCCTCTAGATTCTGACATACACACAGGAATTGAGAAATGCTGCTGAATTTTCATTTACTTGTACTTTTCTCTTATTGTTTGGTCAACTCATTTATGTCAGAAAAAAATTGCTTAATTCATCCTTTCCTCCAGATTTCAGTTAGATGGTTTTAAGGGTTACTGGCATCTCTGGAATGCATAGCACACTTTAACTTACTAATAAACGAAGAACAGGAAAGTGGTTTATTGTCTAATTATTGTGTTTTCTCCATCTTCATGCCAAGCCACTCTGTGATGACAATAAATGTATCATAGACTCCTTTTTCTGTTTTAAGTCATGTACATGATAGATATGTTGAGAAAGAAAACCTCCGAAACTTCTGCAAATGTGGTCTGTTTTCAGGGGAGAGAAGCCTTTTAAAGATATTATTAGCTACAGAATGCAATATGTGCCAGTAAATACATTCTTTTCTCTACTTTTTTTTTGCAGCTAAGAAAGTTGAGACTTAAATACTACACACTAACACTTACACACCACACATACATACATACATACATACATATACACACATACATACATATAAATTCTTTAAATAATTAGCCTGACATGTCTTCCTAAACTCAGAAAGAAAATGTTGCAGTGTGAATGTGTGTGCTTGAATCCTGATTGCATCCCTTATTATCTGGTTGACTTTGAAGTTCAGGGAGGTTATATTATTGCTTATTTTCCTTAGCTATAATGCGAGGGTAATAATTCCTTTCTTGCCTTCATTGTGTGAGAATTGCATGATAAAACACAAGGTAAAAGATTGTCACAAAGTAAATAACTATGCCATAATTGGTGGTTGCTGTGGCTTTTAAAATTATTTTATTAATTTTATCCCCCTCTTACTTCTATATTTTTCTTTATGTATTGATTTTAAGCAGTGGGTGTCTGACTTCTGTTTGACTCCAGCCTCTCTGTTAAAGGAAGCAGAGGCAGCTGTGCTATGTTATTGTCAAGTGTGAATTATTCTCTTCATTTCTCATGAAGGTGAATATCAGGATGAAGGTCAGACACTATCTCCTTTCTCTCCCCATTACCACTGTTCTCCCTCAGCCTGTCTCTTCCCTCCCCACTTTCTTCCTTTCATTTTTCTTCCTTTTCTACTGCAGAAATGCCAGCACCTGCACCTGTATGCCCTAAGGAATGCCAGCAAAGGCTGAGGGATTTCACTGTGCAGAAAGTGAGAAATGAAATTCTAATTGAGAAATTTACCAATATTAAACTGAAATGAATGTAGTGTTCAAGAACTGTCTGCTGGTTGACAAGCTGTCAAGACAAAACACACATATATATTTGCCCAAATGGCAGCTAAATTAATTTAGAAATATCTTACTTGGAAACCGGAGACATGGTTCTTTGTGAATTTCAGAACTTGGTGAGAATTCACTTTTATAGCAATGCTGAATAAAGAAAGACATTTGAGCTTGTCTGATTTTAACTGTGGATAGGAAAGTAGCAGTGCTGAAGGAGGCTTTTTAAAGAAAATTTGCCTAAATTTATTGCTTTTAAAAGTGTAAATTTGTAGTTTTAATGCTACCGAGTATTGAGGTGAGGGCTACTGTAACCTGGATGATATATCTGAACCTAGGCTGAAGTTTCTTTGTGACTTGGAAGTTGGAATTCAGGGTATTTAACACCAAATCTAACTTTCACTTGTATAAGTGACAAACTCCATTTCAGGCTCACTTTCTCTGCAAATAATAATCTCTACCTAGAGGTGTGTTTAGAAATATTCACTGATCACGTCTCACAGTGCTAACTACTGGGCCTGGAATCTCACTGATGCACGAATAAATTTTAGTAGCTTTATAAACCTTCCTTTGTTATTTAATTCTACTGGTATAATTCAATAAGTTGTCTATGATATGAGGACCTTGATCAATGAAAAATTGCTCAACAAGACTTTACTTTGTATTTCAAAAATCCATAACCTGAAATGAATATTATTTTATTCAACAAGCCCATGTTACTGAGAACAGCAGTGAGGAGATGTGACAGCAATTAGCTAAAGCCACTAGGCTCTGTTGCACTGCCTTGCACACAGTTAGGTGAAACTTGACAGTGGAAATCTTCTCTATTTTCTGGAAGACGATGGCTCCATTAGAGGTGATCAGCATGTACAGAAAAGTTAGTATACGATAAAAGCTGTGCTAAATGGCTGTAAATCCACAACAGTGTCACAACCTTAGAAGCAATATTACTTTCCGTACCTCTCATTATTTTTAATCAGAAAAGATAGAGTAAGTAATAGCTAATGTAAGCTAGACAATAAGGAGAGGAGTTAGGACGTAAGTCCAGACATCTGGCTCTACCTCCCATGAGTTTGACAAGTATACTCTATTAATCTTTGACAATATCCCTAGAGAATTCTGTTTACATGTTCATGGTGGTTCTATTGCTTATTTGTAACAGTAGATGGTTTTCAAAGGTGGGAGAGCTTTGAGGTCAGCATACTTTGCAAATTAAATTGAAGAACTGGAGGGAAAGTCACAGAAGTTTGAGAAAGATATAAAATTTTCAAGATAAGAATATCAGGACTTTAAAAATGTAAGAACAACAGATCACATAGAATTTCTAATAACAATAAAAATTAATTGAGAGTCATATGGCGAATGGCTGGATCTGAAATGCTGCTAATGTATTAAAGATAAAGACGAAAGAGAACAATTTGAACTGACTTTGGATTTTCTGGCAGTGAATGAAAAAGAAAAGAGTACCCGCCACCAAAAAATATTAATTGAAATATCAAAAGAAGTTCAGGGAATGACTTAGTAAGTAGTTTTTCTTTTTTCTATTTTAAAGAGAGAAAAAAAACCAACAAAATAACAAGAACAAAGACAAAAGCAAAACAACACAAAAACAATTAATACAGGATTTCAAAACAAGATGATAGGAATTAACAGTGCTTGTTATATGGCATATTGTTATCTTCAACAAAGTTGCTCAGATTACCAGACATAAGAATGCAAGATGGATCAAATCACTAAAAAGAATGAAAATAAACAATAAAAAACATTAGAAATGATACAGAGCTTCACTAAACAAGATGGTAGGAATTCACCAATAGTTATTATATTGCATATTATTGTCTTCAAATTAGTTCTTCAGATCACCAGATATAAGCATGCAAAATTGGTCAAATAAAAGAGAAAATTTAAGCATTAACAGTACCTTTCAATAAACTATTAGACATCAGCAGTAAGTATTATCCCAGCTATAGTATTCCTTTAAAGGCAAATCTCACTACTTTCTGGAGTCTTATTACTACAGAGATAACATAAGTTTGTCCACAATACACAAGCCCTCTTATTCACCTTGAGCAATAATTAAACTGAAGGAAAAATGTTAAAATAATTATATAATTCAGTTTTTCTTCTGAAAATGCAGTTGTGTGCTATTTGCATTCTTTTGTCTTGCCCTGGAGACATAGCTCAGTGGCACAGCACCTGCCTGACAAGCACAAGATTGTGAGTTCAATTCCCCGTACCAAAAAAAAACAAAAAGCAAGACTCTTTTGTCTTTTCTTAGCATTGACATTATAACTTGTCTTTGTAGATGTGTCTTTTTATGGTAATCATCCTCAAATTCTGTTTCAGAGAGAGACCTATGCAAAATATACACTATTTTTGTGTTTTTAGATAAATTTTGTTTTGTGTATTTAGAATAAATTTACTTCTTGGGAAAAGTGACAAACATCATCAAAATATCTTTCTTGGACCACTGGAGAGTAAACTATTGACATTTTGCCCCATCACATCAGTAATTTTGCCGAGCACAGATGTTTTTCTGCACAACCACAATACATCAAAATAAGGAATGTGATACTGACACACCATTGTCATCAAATACACAGATTTGAGTCAAAGGTCTTGAATTTTCCTAATAATGCCCTTTGAAGGTAAAAAAAAGGATCCTATCCAGAACCACGTATGGGTTCTCTACTATCACATAGTTCTTCAGGTTTTTATTTCCTGCTATGACTTTTACACTGGACGATTTAGAGCAATTATTCTTAAGAATTCCTTAGTTAGGATTTGTCTGGTATGTCTTGGTAATTAGATTCACAATGTGTATATTTTGCAGTATTACAGGAAATAATATGTTATGGATTTGTACTAAGTGGTGACCATAACTTTGATCAGTTTTTAAAAGAGGTGTCTGTCATATGCCTTTCATGTAAAATTACTCTTTTATTCTCTTTGTATTTAATATTATGTGGACAAACAGATTGAGCCCTTATAAATATCTTATTTTTGATCAAAATATGAACCCCTAATTTAACATCCATCAAAATTAATTATTTTCATCAGAGCTGGAAAATGGAGATTTTTCTCAAGGTTTTCATTCCACATACATTTGTTGGTCAGTGTCTTAGTTACTTTTCTCATCACTGCGACAACATACTCGATACCCCACATTAAAGGAAGAAAGTGTTACTTTGGCTTCCAGTCTGTAGAGCTTTCAGTTCACACCTTGCAGGCTGCAAGCCAGGGTAGCCTGGTGGAGGGGCATCATAGAAGAGAAACAGCTCATGGCAAGCAGAAGGCAGCAAGCAGTCAAGCAGTGAAGTAGCAGCAGCAGCTTCTTCTACCAGGCTACCCCCCTTTCAGGTGGTGCCACGCACTCCCAGGGTGGGCCTTCTCATTATCCACACCCAGAACTATGCCAAACCAGTCAGTGGATTATTTAGTAATCACACACCTTTAATACCAGTATCACACTGTTAAGTTCAGCATCACGCATTCTAGGTCCAGCCACCTCTGAAAAGCTCCACCGATGAACGCACGCGGCTCTAGAGCACATCTAGGCACAAACCGTAACAGCCGGCATTTTCATATGAGGAAAATTACTATCTTTTACTTTCTGTTTATTTGCTATTGAATTACATTGAATTGGGGTTTTAGATTTCTGTTTCTTTTAAGGAGTTATAATAAGTTATTTGAACTATTTATTTTGATGCTGAGATTTTCTACAAATTGACAATGATATAGACTTAAAGGTTACTTAGTCATTTATTGACATGCTTCTGTCATTCTTGGAATACATTTTTTTTACTTTCTGATCTAACAAAGTATTTGAATCTCATATGTGTTCACTGTATTTATGTCCTAAAATTAGCCACTTCTACAGAGAAGTCCAGTTTCATTTCAGGAGCATGGTATTTATGCATGAAAGTCTAAGTATTAATTTTGTTCATTACTATTAGTGTGTCACTGTTCCCTACCCTACTTAATGGATAGGGCAGAGCTAAAGAATGCATGAGTGTGTCTACACATGCATAAACACACATGTATTTATCTCTTCAGCCTTGGATAATGTTGCTCAAAATTTGTTGCTCATTTATAACTTTAAAGTATGAACTTATTTGGAAAGGGGGTCTATGCAGATGTAATTGTTAAATCCAGGTCATGTTGAGTTAGATTGGGCCCTAAATGCAATGACTGAATTCTTACAGAAAGACCATAAAAATGATAGATAAATGCACATACAAAAGGTCTAGTGGAGACCGAAGCAAAGACTTGCGCTGTGTTAGCATAAGCTTCTAAATATGCATGAAGAACTGTGCAAGAACTGTGGAGAGTACAGAAGGATACTTCAGGGGGAGTATGAGGCTATGTTATGATTGATACATTGTGTCAACTTGGGGAGTTTAGAGGTTTGGCTGAGTGACTCAGAAGGAAGACGGGGGTGTTTACTTTATATACATTCTGAGTCTGTGGAAGAGGAGGGCATGGAGATTGTGTGAGTGCTACCTGACACCTGGGTGGGGGTAGCCTGTTTACAATGTAAGGGAGGAAGAAAGAGGCTGCTTGCAGCCATTTCTCCCTTTTGCTGGTTGATTTTGCTGTCCTCTGCTGCCATGAATGTTTGCCCTCTGCCATGTGCCACTCTGCCTCAGAACCAGCCAAATATGGACTGCAACCTCAACACATTGTAAGATAAGTAAACATTTCCTTCCTTAATTTGGGTGTTGGGTATTTTGTCGCATCACTGAGAGAAAATTAAGCAAGACAGGCTTCTAACACTGTGGTTTTGGACTCCAAAAGTGTGAGAAAATAAGTTTCTGCTGTTTTATGCAGCTTGATTTACAGTAATTTGTCATGCCTGCTCAGGACAAACCTAATATGCACTCTATCTTTGTATAGATAACCATGAGCATGCATTCACCTCAGTATCTCCAATGATAAAGTTATACCACAGAGTTCACCCTATATTTTTTTCTTTCCCCAGTGGTGACAAACTCGACTGGTTGTTATCTTCAGTGTATGTATTCACTGGATCTCACACTGGCCTTGCCATGATTTCTCTCCATTTCCTTCCTGTGCCTATCATCTGATTTCCTCACTTTCCCTTCACCTCCCTTTCTTGACAGACAGGAGCTGGACTGTTATCTCTCCCAGCCACACCTAATGGCTTTTGGATTGAACTGTTCAGGCAAAAGGCAATTGGTCAGGAATGGAGACAAAAACTACATAGCACTTTCTACATTGATTCTATTATTATATAGTAGCTTTACAGTAACATTTGGTAATCTCTATAAAATGAGATTCATGAAAAATTTTCAATTACTAAACACTATACAGAGCTCAAATTTTCCTATTGAAATCCTTAAAGTATTACTACATCAGAATATAATAAATTCATATTATATGCCCTTATGGAGATTCAGGTGACATGTGTTTGATCACAGAAATCTTTTTTAAAAAGAAGCATCACACAACATTAGAGGATTTTACTCTACAAAAGCCTCAGAAACACACATCTAATGAGAATACATTCTCCTTTCTTTGCAACACCACATGTCAATTTAACAGGCAGCTAAATAGTGAAATTTGCAACTTCTAAAAAGTGAATTGCAAATGATGATGTCTTTAGCTTACACAGATTAGCTTGTTATCCTCATCGTTGCCCAGTTCGTATCTCAGGCCCAAATAAAGAATATGCCCCAAGTGATAATTAAAGAGATTCATTTTTATATTCTCTTTATTATTAAAGAAACAATTTACGTCACACGAGCTTAAAAGATGAAAGGATGTTACGTACTGACAAACTGTCTTAAATCTAACATGCTTCCTTTTCATAATTTAAAGGCTGTGGCTTTCTCTTGCTAGTCTAGATTCTAAAGGAATTCAGTGGCGTTTCTGTATTTTTAAAGGAGAGATGAAGAGTAAGAAGAAGGAAAAACATCTTGATGTGTTTGATTATATTTTTTGTCGGGCTTTGTTCAGAGTGAGGAATAAAATTGAAATTCTTTAGGCAAACATGGGTGGGAAATCAGGACGATTGAAATAAACACTCTGAAAAGAAATCCAGCTGCTATACCTGAGATGAATACCAATGAAAGCTGTAATTCTCAAACGTTGAGGATGGGGCTGTTGTCTGTATTCTGCATAAAGAAGCTAAGCTTCCACTAAGGATATAAAAATGTTGTTATAATGGCTGATATAGATACTTTTTTTTTTACAAAAACAACACTTTTTAGTACGTAGACTTTGGTTTCTAAAGTCCATGATTAAGATTTACCAGACTATCCAAAAGGTACAATTGATAACAGTTAACAGTGAGAAGTGCCTAAAATGAATTAGGGCACTCTGCTTCCAAGAAACATCAACTTAGTTACATATGATAGTTGAGATTAAGTTTGGTGAGCAATGATAGAGTACCTGCAAAGTTTATTCTGATAACCTTATTGATGGCGACAGTCTTTCCACTATTTTTCTTTGACTTTAACACTTGTTCTCTTTTAATACCTGAAATGTAAGATTTCATTACATTAATCAATTATGTGGTAACACAAAAATACAATTCATCCATTATATTGCCCCCAATAAGCCATTCACTACTTTTAGGATCTTAACATTGATCAACTCATATCTCTGATTGCTTCCATTTTAGTTTCTCTGGTGGAAATCATAAAACAAATATGGAAATAAACTAGCATAGAGAGAATACCTTAAGAAAATTCTTTATGAACTTTAGGGAAACATCACTGTTAGTCATTTCAAAAACACTTCAATGTTTAGAAATATGCATTGTAGGGATATCTGAAATGCACAAGACTCATCCCTGTTGAGACTTCATTACAAGGGAGATATTTCCAATGGTCTCTTTTGCAGTGAATCTTTGCATTTATTTCCAGAAGACGCATTTTCAAAATTTAGGTAACAAAATTTCATCAGAATAATATAAATGACAAGAAAATACTTTATTAGATATTCAAGTGGAAATATTGGCATCCCTTTTGTTTTGTACTTAAGAATATTATATAAGATATATTTCAAACATTACATATAATGTTTGAGATTTGAAATTACTAAATTCAAATTTAAAAATCTCTGAGTTTATCCTACTGTGAACACTGAGTTATTTTCTTTGGAATGTAATTTGTTGTCAACAGATTATATTAGAAACCAGTAACTTCTATTCACAAATACAATTTGAAGCAGTTTTTCAGAGGATTAAGGTTAAATTAATGAGAGGACTCAGCACTACCAGTGTCGAAGGGAGGAGGCAATATTGATCATAATCTCACAGCCTGTCTTTAAACAAGGTCAATCCATGCGTATACCAATTAAACACTCGTTTCCAAGGTAATACACTGCAGTAGTTGATGCTCAAGTTTTATTTATTTTCTTTTTAATGTTTTCCTCTCTTAAAAGTAAAATCCCTCTCTTTACTTTAAGGAATTATCATCAATTAAATTTGATAATCTTCAGGTTGAATTTCTGTGTTTCCTAAACATATCTTCCACTTCATCATGTTTTGATTCTCACTACATCCAGATTCATCAGTTTATTTCTCTGAAAATTGAACCTCAGTTTTCTATTCTCTGAGAAATTTTCTTTGGCAAATATTTCACCCAGACCTACTCTGAACCCTTCTGAGGAAAATAAAACATCTACTGCTTTCTATTCAATAAATGTTCTGGTACTTGAAATACTGAAAAGTATTTTCAAAACAGTAAATCTGCACTTATATCAATGCAAATTAAAAACACTCAAGAAAAACTTCATATTATACATGGAAAATTGGGAACCCAGTAGGATCCTACCCAGACATTCCCATGATCATGTAGTGTAGCCTTTTTTTTTTTTTGGCTCATTTCTCTCGCTTGTGAATTAATACTTTAAAAGCCCGTGTATTTATTGATTCCAGAGATGGAAGGGCAAATCTTTCTTAATTTTTTTCTAGCCACATGTGTGTCTTGAAGTTTTTTTAGTTAGCATCAATATATGTAGTGTTATAAAAGTTTCATTTATTACTTAACCGTCCTCAAAATGATGAATTAAGTGACGATAGCAAGTAAATACTCACACAAATGAAGTTTTATCCTCATTCAGGTGGTAGAAAAGTGAATCAACTGCATGTCAGAGAATCTCCAAAATACATATTTGTAAAATTCTAAAGTCTTGGTTGAAAATAAACTTGGATATCTTCCTGATGTACTTTTAGGTTGTGGGATGCTCTTCTCAGAACCTTGGCTCCTGGAGCCAGTGGAGCTTCCTGAAATCTGTATGGATGCATGTAGGTGTGTATGTATGTATGTATTATTTCTTTAAATTTTATATCTCTGTACTATGAGCTTAATAATTGTATTAATGAATTAATGAAATATTGTTATTTAATTTTAATCCAATATTTCTATTATTTTGTGGATTAATATTCACAGAATTATAGTTTTGTGGCATAATTATTCATATTCCATTTGTTACTCCATGTATAAAGTGGAATTAAATTATACAGCAGGATAACTACCTGTATAGATAAGCACATGTGTCAATAGATAAATGTGGAAGAAAACGTGTGCAAGTCTGTTAAAAGCTGAAACTATGTACATCAACCAATAGAGAAAAGAGAGGCGAGGGTAGGTGCATATATTTCATGTATATTTTTATATCCTGAAAAAAGACATAAAAAGTTGTAACAGGAGACCGTAGGTGAGAACATACAGATCATATGGATCAACTATATTCTTCACGCAACAAGGATCTCTTGTGTCTTCCTCAAAGAGGTTATAGTTAGTATAGCCTTTCTTGTGCCACCATGGGACATGACTTTATTCATTTCCCTTATGTCAAGAAGTATGACAAATGCAATCTTCTCGTTATAACCACATCACACTTTCCAAGTCACATCATCATTGAGCAATTATGAATTATTGGAATGCCAAGAGGGCTTTGAGTTCATAAAATACACTAGAGCTGAGGGGATGTCACCTAATAAATTTCAAGGTTATAGAACAAAATATGTAAATGTTGTAGATTATTCCTTTTGAGGTCTAAAGGGATGTCATTAATTTTAGGCACACATAAGGAGGAAATATTTTCTTACTAAATTGGGATTAATATGTAAGAAGTATTTTGTCAAAAGCTGTCCTAAGCATTGTATATTAATTTAACCCGGTCAATAACTTTATGAATTGAATATTCTTGCTCTTACTTTACAAGAAAGCAGAGACACACAAGCATAAAGTAGCCGTCCAAGGTCTCAGGAGTGATAGGAGTAGGAGCCCCCAACAAGCCAGCAAGAGCGCTCGCAGTCTGCAAGATAAGGGTGTTACAAAGCATAGACATCACGCCATTATGAGGCCGAGAGAGACATTTATCCAAAGCTATTACTTCTGCCTCCAGTTACAGGCCTGAGACCTGCAAGTGAGATGGGAAAACGCAGAAATGTATTAGAATTTATGTGGACAAACTAACCATGTAGATAAACTGAACACTACATCTGTCTCTCGTATCTCAAATTTCCATAGAGTGGGCAACTTACAGGAGCTGGTGTCCTTTGCCATAGTGTTTTACATTTCCCTGACCCAAGACCGGAGAACCAGAAATAACAAACGCTTCAGCTGCCGAAGAAGCTGTAAGCTTGGCTGCTGTCACACTCCAACACAGTGATCGAAGACCAAGCCCTGTAGGAGATGTCCAGTACTTTATATCTTGCAGTCACTTTGCCTCTGCCTTTTCCGTTTCTGCCTTAAAAATCTCATGCCATATTTAACCAGGAGAGTATATGAAAGGTTGTTTTGAAAATACAACTCCAGCTTTGCTAAACTGATAGGGAAAATGTTTTGCCAGATACCATTTAATAACTAGCTTCTATTGTAGGATCAGTACCTTGCAAAACATTGTATAGACTTTTATAAAAATGTATTGTACAAATTGTGCTGATCACCTGGTTCATTACTGAGACACAATACCTCGTACCTGCATGTGAGCCTCTCTGGTAACAAATCTTGAATTTAACGTGTTTGTAAAATGCCATCATATAAGTGACACCAAAGTCTGCTCTCAGAAGAAGCAGTTACCAGGTTCCCTTGGGCCATGGTTGCAACAGTCTCTCAATGCCTTATTGGCTGAGCATGGTGAAATGAATCCCAGGGAACAAACTCTCTAGATGTAGAAAACCCTTGTCAAGCATGGATCTCACAGACTTTCTTTTCCTTTTTTTTTTAAATTTTATTTTAAAGACAAAAGAATGGAGACATATGAACCAGAATAAGCCATAAACAATACAGAAAATACAAAATTATACAGAATATAGTAGGAAATTAGCACTGGATGTTGTATTACATAATATTATCTTCACATTTGTTAACACAAACATTAAAGGAAATAGCAAATTATAGAGAAGATAGTAGGGAATTAGCACTGGATGCTGTATAATATAAAGTTATCTTCACTTCTGTTAATACAGAAACGATTGAGGAAATGCAGAATTATAGAGAACATAGAAGGGAATTAGCTCTGGATGCTGTCCTACATAATGTAACCTTCACATTTGTTACTCAGTTACACAGATGATGGCTCATTTGATCATTCAATTTTTCTCCTCCCTCATCTCCATTGCCCTACCACTCAATCAGTCATCTTCTCTGTGATAATAACTGTATTCCTGGGATTATCTATACCTCTGGACTCTCACCTTAGGAAGAGATATAGCTGCCTCAGACTATACTATAACATACATGGGTGTATACAAACTGCCATGGTCGGAGGTGGAAAAGCACGTATGCTCACAGTGGACTGCCTGGCTCCGCCCCATCACCGTGCTATGGGTGGGGGCGGGTCCAGTCTGTGAGGTGTCCTCAGTGGGGCCCACAGCAAAGCAGCAGCAGGGCCCACAGCGGAGCAGCCACAGGGCCCTCAGCGGAGCAGCCCCAGGGCCCACAGCGGAGCACACACACCCATCAGGGCGCCCTTGGTGACCCGTTCGGCTCTGTCTCCTTGCTTCAATGCAGAAGGCCCTTTCTTCTCCTCCTCCTACCTGATCTCCATTATTACCATTCCCCACCCCTTGCAGCTGGGCATTGGACAAACTTTCGATGCTTGGCATAAGGGCTTGAAATCTCCCCAGCCCGTTCTCACTGTGGTAGTTCAGGGTATGAACTGAGTCTAAAGATTAGTTCTAGAATAGAGTTGGAGGATTTTCTCGGGTCTGCTGTATAGAGTATGTTGTTCTTTTTCAGACTCCTGGTTTGCTGCTTTTTATCTAATCTGTTGCTATGGGTTCTTGCAAGGTTATTGTGTGCAAGCTGTAAGGAGACCCTCTTGGTGCTCACATTAATAGTTTGGGGTGAGTCCTGAAGTCCATGGATTCGTCCCATTGTTGCCAGGAACAGGTGGTGCTTGCTCAAGCCACTGAGTCTCAAGGTGCTCCCAGTGAGAGTTCAGGGTGGGAGCTGAGTCTCAGCAAGCCAGCTCGTGCTTCCTGCCTGATGCTGGAGTGAGCCATGCTATCGACCTCCATCTGCATCTCCCTCCCGTTGCGGGGCTGGAGCCCCCGTCCACTCCTCAGCCGGATCCCTGGGAGCCGCCACAGCTCGCCACTGAGGTTCCCCACTGCTCTCCGCCGGTAGCCGCTTACCCAACAGAGAGGCAGGAGTCACCGCCTCAAGGCAGGCGCAGAGCTGGGCATGATGGGCTGTGCACTAGTTGCACTGATTCTCTCCAGGCACTGATTAGGAAGGTTGCCGCAGGGTGGGGACTCTGCCCCAGTGGCTGTCGTAACTTCTCATCCTCACACTGGGTTCAACAACTGCTCCCAATCTCCATTGCCTCTTTTCCTGGCTGTGCCCTCCCCTCTCCAGCCCTGGACCAGCTCTTGGAACTCACTTCTCCCGTGGCCGAGTTGGGAGGCTTCCATGAGCGTGGGTCTCCAAAGCTGAAGCTGTGAATGCTGGAATGAGGGCTTGGGCCAAGGGTGTGTTTGGAGGGGTGACTTCCTCTTTCTTGGTCTCCTCTCCCTCCAACTGCGCCATGGCGGATCTCCGATCCTTTCCTCCAGAAGAGGTTTTTCTTAGTCTTTCCAAGGGCTTCAGTTCCAATTTCAGATCCTTTCTGAGTTCAGGATACCCACCTCTTTTCTTTCTGTCCTTCACATGTTGCTATATTCCTATATTCCTTTGTCTGAGTGGAATTCCTCCGAGAGGTTCTCTCTCTGCTGCCTACCCGGTCATCATCTTGAAGTCCTCTCATAAAATTTATTTAGTTATTTGTTTCTTTCTAATGAATTGACCATTACATTTCTAAAGTTCTGAAATGGCCAACAGACCATAGAAAGATACCATTTTAGGCACCTGCTTGAAACCAACGGCTTCAGAAAACTGCTGGCTTTGATTCAGGGCCACTCAGAGACTTTCTTTTCAAAAGAAAGTTTGACAGCTTTGTATCTTTGTGCCTATAGTGCGAAGCACCTTACTAATTTATGAGATGCTTTCAGTGCATCTTACTTTTGTGTCCCTTACAAAGTACCTAGGTTTACATATTGTTATGCTTGCAAACAAGTAATTTCACAAACAGAATGCTTGGAAAAATTTTTCTTTTGTTCATGAACTCCACAGTGGGTGATGAATGTCACCATGACCACCTTCCCCACACAAGTTTGTGAACTGAGCTTGTAGTTGGTTTCTGTTTAGTGGCATTAGTCTGTTTTGCCACTTCCTTGGATGCTGACTTTACACATGGTTCCTTCTGGGGAATAAATTTAAATTTTTGCCTTTCTTCTGCTCTTCTTAATGGCAGTGAGGAGGCAGAGAATGAAGGAAAGGACCCCAGAGAAATGGACCAGGAAGTACATATAGTCCTCATCGCCATGTTCCCATGATCCAATCCCTTCAACTGGGTCCCACCTTTTGTTTCATTCCCTCCCAGTAATATTAGAGAGATCAGATTATGATGACAGCACAGTGTTAATCCACTGAAGTTACGCGCTTCCTAAAATCACTTCCCAAGAAACCATCAGCAAGCGAGCTTTCAACATAAGGAGCCTCTTTTTTATTTTAAAGAGAATTTAAAAACCCAAAAATGCAAAAACACAAACAAAATAATGAAAAGCAATAAAAAATGATACAAACTTTCAAAGCAAAATGATAGGAAATTAACAATGGTCATTGCGGTACATATTCTTATCTTCAAAGTCGTTGCTCAGATTGCCAGATAGCGGTATGCAAGGTTAATCAAATGTTTAAGCACTAACTGTTCCTTTCAATAAACCAATAGAAATTAGTAGTACAATTATCTTAGCTATCTTGTATATATATTTTTCTTTCCTTCTTTTCTCCTTTCGCCCAGCTCAGTTGTTCTTTCCTTTAAAAAAAGATAAATATAACAATAAAAATCTTACAAAACAATTTATTAGGACAGTTACAATAATTGTTATATTGCTAATAGTTGTTCAGGGTAGAAGATATAGGCATCATATCTTGTCTCTGCAGTATTAGCACAAAACTTTCTTTTTAATGATTTAAGATAATCTAGCTGTATAACAATCTTAACTGCCTTATGTATACATATATATTTTTCCTTTCTTCATTTCCCCTTTGAGGGACATTTAAATTCCACATGTAACTCCTAATCTCTTCCTTGACAGTGTGGATTTCCAGCAGTTGATTTCATTGAGATTCCTTCTATTTGGGGACACAGTTAGACCTTTGTCCATATGGAGTTGAATTGTCTTCCTCATAGATATTTGCACTGAATACAGAGCAGACACTGAAACAGTAACTTTCCAAGTAGTTTTTTTAAAAAACTACATAAATTTTGGAACCATCAGATGAGAATGGAAGGTACTGTGTAGAATAGATAACAAAGGGGAGAAGATATAAAAGACTCTGTGATGGCTTGTTGGAATTATCTTATTTTGAAACATATTGAGCCTCAGACAATTCCATTTCTGGCCTCTATCCATCCATAGATAACAAGTCAAAAGTATAATATTCCTTAAGAACAAAACATTTCTGAGGAATATAAAGCTGGGCAATGGATGCTGTGAGTGACTTTGAAAATTATTCAAAGAAATTTTGGTCTGTGAGAACGTGTACACTGGAGCATCTTTCCACCTTGGGAAAGGGAAATAAACAGGAAGGTAAATATATAATGTCCACACAAGTTATATGCAGCAGCTACCATCATTATATGGACCTTAAAAACAGACGGCCGTTCGTGTCTGTCTTTGTAAAAGACCTTGGATCCTCACGGCAAGGAGTATGTGGACATTGGGAATATGTAGCACGTATCTTTATAATAAGAACAAAGGAGGAAGTATTTTTCTTCATCTGCTATCCACTGCTGCACAGATAAAAGTGAGGAGCTGAAAAGTTAGATCTTTAGGAAAGTTAGTGCCCACGTGGGGGTGGTGTATTCTTTCTACCAGGCATATGAAAGGATCATATGTGTCCTTGAACTGAAACAAGAGAACAAGAGAAGGAACATCCTCAGTTCTCCCTGCTGACCGAAATGCCAGGCTTCTATCCACTTATATATATATAGATCCTATTAATGGGGATAAGATAGGCTATGCTTATGCTGTGCTTTGTTCTTGTATAACTATTAAGAACAACTAGCTATCACGACTGAAAACAAAGGGCAAATTTCACTTCTGAGCATGTCTTTATTGCCTTTTGCTACCTTGATAGAATAATATGAATAATAATAATCACCTAAAGATTCTTTTATATTTCTTTCTTTTTTTTCAGTTGCTAGTCTTGTGTAATTATTAGGCCAGCTGTTACCATTAGGTCACAGTGAAATAACGTTAAAAAAATCCCCACCTGCTTATGTTTGTGTAACAAGTTACAATATCAGAATAGATGGAGAAAGGCCAGTGTCCATTTAAGGGCAGCCTCTACAGCTATAAATACTACCCAGTTACGCTGTGAGGCTTTTTTCTTTAAAACAGAATATGCAGCAAACAAGTGAGGTGGTGTGACATGTGAATCCAGCATTGTCACCGTCACCATTAAGACCCACAGAACTTAGTTGTTTTTCCATTGGCATAAATATAGGTTCTTATTTCTCTTTGAGGTTTTCTATGGTTTTTCCTTTAGCTTGTCCTTCATGCCTAGTTTTAAATTCTGTGCTTAGGTATAACATCTACATGTACAAAGCATGCATCTCGACAACAGAAGAGGAACAAATTTATGAAACCATTGCTCCAATCAAAAGTTAGAATAGCACTGAAGCCTAAACTCTTTTCTTCTGCTCCATTCCAGAATACAATCATTCTAGTGGAGTGGAGAAGTACTGCCTGCTTTGTACTTTATGCAAATGAATTAATCCCTGTGCACAAGGGGTGATCAAAGATACAGTGAATGTTTACATTTTAAAAACCCTTGTTGCCCATGCCCAATTGTTATCTTCAAATTGATTACTCAGAGAAACAAATATAGGCCTGTAAGATAAATTCTGGATTGCTTTTATTGCTTTTGCATTGTTTTGTTTATGTCTGTGTGATTGTCAATATGTTTTCCTTTTATCTTTAAGATTAAAAATAAATAAAATAAAAACCCTTATTGCAATAAAAGAAATATTTTTAAGAATGATAGGATACATGAATTCAATGAGAAAGGCACTATGAATCATTTACTGTAATTTTTAAAAACTTAATTATTCACCATATATGATGATCACTCCCATTAATCAAATATTCACAGCGATTTCTGTCAAATGAAAGCATTGTGCTGCATCCCCACGCACTTACTCACTGGATCTGGCACTGTGGGCCTTCTGGCTTTTTCCCAAAGTGAAAAGTAAAATCAAAGGTAAATGTGTTGGACTGATTTTGGCGTTGAGGTAGCTGGGACCACATAAATAAAGAAATGAAAGGGACTTCCAGACTGCATCAGAAAATGGCAAAATGGTGGCATAAGTGTGTTCAAATCCAGGGGGTGTAATTGGAGGAGGATTAGTTGTGTCTACTGCAATTTGTTTTAACAATTTAAATATCAACAATATGTTTTGATCTAACCTCGTATGCATTCATTTCTTGTTCCTTTATCCTGTAAATGCTTGCCCAAACCAAACCCCATGTCCTTGGCTCTGGTGACTTTAACAGACCTTTTTGGTGGACTTTGCTGTTTAAGCATAAGACAAGTGAGCAAGAGCTTCTGTACTAAGGCCGGGATTCATCTGCAGGTTCTCACTAGCATCCTCTGTTAAGCCAGTGGTAAATCCTTACCAGTGGGCAATATAGGTGTTTACTAACTGGCTTTGGTCACATCCTTTTTACTAATAAAAATTCACTTTCAAAATTACTATTTACTGATTAAAAAAAAAAACCCTCCTACAGTTCTATACCCTTGTTTCTTTTTCCCCTGTTAATTTGCTTTAATTTCTTGTTCTTTCAACCTATACTTCTGTATTTTCCCACTTGTCACCTTTAAATACAATTCTTAAAAAATTATTGAGTAACTGGATCCTGTGACAGTGAAGGCACACGATGAAAACTGTGTTTACAGATTGACTGAAGACCTCACTCTCGACGCAGCAGGCCTTACTGTAAATCCCTGCTAGTTCCCTTAGAGCACTGAATCCACTGGTAGTCCTCTGAGATCTGTCTCTAGGATTTTTGTTCAGGCTCAAGCATACCATTAACTTACATGGGTTGTGTCATATTGTGAGTTTTTTAGTAATTTTAAAAATTTATATGAATGATGATTCTAAAAAGAAGCTTTATCTTACTAGTAGTATAATTTGCCACAAACAGAAGGCAACTATGAGGCATATAGCATTATTAGATAAATATAACATGAAAGACACGTGAATGTGCAAGTGTCATGCTTTTTATGTAGACACTGCTGCCTATTTGAGCTCTTCTGCCCAAGCTAGCTTATTCCTTGCTATATTGGGGGATATTGGAAAGTATTAAATATGTTAAACTCAGAATAGAATAAGATTGAGATATTGTCTACAGTGTAGTGAAAAGAATTTAAAGAATAGTAAAGTGGATATAAATACCCAAGCATCATTTTAAAGTTACCAAATAATGATTTCCTGTGTACCCACTGAGGCCGACTATTGTAATATTTTGGAAAGCAACTTGTAATGCAAAGCACATGTCCATATTTTGGTATATGTCAAGCCAAAACATACCCAGGGAAGTTTTTCTCTTAACTGCATCTGGCTCCAAAGGGCAAACTAGCTGGCAGGGAAGACAGCCTACAGTCTTCAAATATGCCACAGATTTGAAGGGCTGTCACAGCATAAGCCATGATGACTTTGGCTCTCCACAGAGAATTGGAAATATTATCAGGCATAGTGCTTGCACAAAATGTACATGGCCAGGTATCATTTAAAAATTTCATGTTTCGTCATGGTTCTGAGGACCTGTAGTCATTTCTTAAAATACTTTACAACTAACAGAAAGTGAGCATGCCGTGTCTGCCCCTCCAAATTGCACCGTGCAGGGACAACAGAAACTGTTAGCACGACTACAGAAGCTCTGGTTAACTGCTACAACTTTGATTTTTGCAAAATGAAGAACATTTGAACGCTATCTCTCCACTGCTAGGCCTAAGAAATCCAGGACATAAGAAATTAGCACCATATTCAAATTAACAAGCAGGTGGGTGAACTTCAAGGTGTGTGATTTTCTTTCAGTACTGGATAGGGGGTTTTACATAATATCTTTCAAGTAAAAGACATTTGATCAGAAGATGTTTCAGGACATCCTGATTAACGTTATTACCTTGTTTTACCAGCACTGCTGTGAAAGGGATGCTCTTCCTCCTTTAGCTGTGGAAACACAAGCCATATTGGCTTCTCAAGAGAGTTGCCACCTTTAACATGGCATTTACTCTGTATGCATATTTTTTTTTATTATTTTAGAAACATAAAAGTACAAAAACATATTGACAAACAGACACCAATTATCATAAAAAATAGTACAATCACAACTAATCTATAGACAAGGTGATATGGTCTCAACAGTGGTTATTGCTTTATCCATTGATATCTTCGA
>PVLD010024015.1:0-26287 GCA_004027595.1 Dinomys branickii | reverse complement strand
CAGTTGTTCTTTGTCGTGGAAATATTTTATTTCTCCATTGAATTTGAGGGATAATTTTGCAGGATACATCAGTCTGGGTTGAAAGTTGTTTTGTCTTAGAATCTGTAGTATCTCGCTCCAAGCTCTTCTTGCTTTCATGGTTTCCGTTGAGAAATCTGCTGTGATTCTGATGGGCTTTCCTTTATAGGTGATCTGTTTCCTTTCTCTGGCAGCTTTTAATATTGTGTTCTTTTGCTGGATATCTGGGATGACGTCCTTTCACGCTCATAAGCTGCCATGTTGTCTTCAAGTTCTGGAATTCTATCTTCGGTTTCATTTAAACGGTTTTTCATGCTTTCAGCGTTAGTTTTCAAATCCTGGAATTCTCTTTGGACCTGTTTCATTCTTGGTAATTCATTCCTAAATTGCTCTTGTAATGTTTCCATTTGTTTCCTATTTTCTTCTAGTCTTTTGTCTATATCTTCTCTGTGTGCACGGAACATTTCTTCCATCATTATTTTCAGCTCGTTTTTTATCTGAGAAATCATTGTGGGTATGTGGCTTATTTCTCCTTTAAGCTCTTTTATGGCCTGTTGGAGTTGTTTCATTTCGGATGCAATCGTTTCATAACTTGCAGGTATGTGATTTCCTGGTTCCCCTGTATCCTCACATTCAAAACGTGTTCTGGGTGGGGTTGAGTTTGGAGACTGCGTTTTGTTCCTCTGTTTTCCCATTTTTGGGTATCAGATTCAAAATGTGGAGCTATAAATTCCACAGACAGTTCAGCAGACAAAGGTCTGCTGCAGAGGCTGCTCCAATGGTTACTTCTCTTTGGGAGAATGTCCCTTAAGCTGTCTTCTGAGATTTCCGCTTCTACTTCCTACCCCAAGACCTGGGCGGGGCGAATAAACAGCTCGCCACCCCAGGGTTCTTGCAGATAGGCGACTCAGGTGTTCCTCCCTGGGTGGAGCTCCTTCCCCCCTCACAAAACCCGTTGGGGTGCCTAAGTAGGTCTTCTCACCCGGGAGATCCCGCAGTCCTTGAAGCTGCTTTGATGTCTCTCGCTGGGCTGAGCTTCTTCCCGATTCAGGAAAAACCGGTTAGAGTGCGCACTTAACTCACCCTGTGATCGTGCAGACAGGAGTGCCATTCAGATGTTTTTCCCTGGATGGAGATTTTCCCAGACTCAGAAATCGTGCCGGCCGGTTGCTGTTGCTCCAGTTCGCACAGCGCTGGCTGCGGGGTGGGGTTCTGAGCGGGATCCCGGAGCGCTGCCCGTTTTGGCGCAGTTTGTCCCAGTAGCGCGTTCTCTGTCGGGTTCAGGAGCTGAAGCCGTTCTTCCCTCCGCACTCGCTCTCTCGGCTGGTCGTCTTCTTCCTGGAAGTCCTTATTTCTGTCTTCATATTGCTGTATTTCATTGTTTGGGTGGTAATCCTCTGGGAGGTTCTCTCTCTGCTGCCTACCCGGTCGCCATCTTCCGGGAAGTCCGTTGCCTTCTTTCTTGACCACAAATATTTACTTGTTTTTCGATTGCAAATTAAGCTCATTCCTTCAGAGGAGGAAATCCTAAATGTCTGCATCTGACACCAAACGTAAATCTCACCAGTGTTGCTCCATTTGATCTGGGGACCTGTGAACTAAGGAAGCAAGTTATCTGTATACTCTGCCTTATTCAACACACAGTGATGGAAAAAAGGCAGAACAACCAAAATAAATGTTCCTGTGCAGAGAAGGAGGGAAGAGTGGGAACCACCACAACACTGGTCAATAGGAAATTCATTACTTTCTCGTGGGAAATGTTTCAAGTTTTCCCTCCTCTGAAGCCCAGTGGTCATCACGCAGCAGAAGAGAGTGCTCAGGGATGCGTCCTCATGGATGCTGAGAAATTTAATTAGCCTGTTCTCACTTACAGGAAGTTGGCAAACCATAGGCTGCTTTGGCTCTCTGACAGTGGCAGTTTGGCTTAATCAAGGCTGGTAATCTTCTGGCGTTACAGCTCTCCTCCTGGCCCTCCGCTCTCTCTGTCATGCCCTAACAGCCCCTCCAACTCAGTAACTGTAATTTTGTGAATTTATCGGCTTCTGCAAGATGGTGCCACATTCCATTTTCTTCAAGCTGCTTTTCTAGTGAAGTGTTTCTAACAGGCACCTTAGTACTGGTGCTTAAGGAAAAATGTAAGAGCCACACCCTGAATTGCTTTTTGCTTAATCTCATACTTTAATTTGAATCCTAATCTTTTTTCTAAGATTTTCTCTCTTTTCTTATTTTCCCAGTCCTAAAATTCCTTAGACTTTTAAAATCTTTATTTTTTGTTTATGTATTCTTGTGAGCAGGTTTAGTTTTTATCTGATTTCGTATTTCTTGTTATATTTTATTTATAAGTATTATAACTAATCTCTCCAATCCTGCTAATAGCATTCTGTTGCAAAAAACTTGTTCCAATGAAAGCCATGAGATAATTGAGGATATTATCTATTTTGTCCAGTTATCACATAGACAGTTTTACCCAGTGTTTCACAGTTGCCTGGTTCTCAGCTTCTTAGGCCTAACAGTATATTTTATTTTGTCACCTTTTGTCTGACCCTGAAGCCAATCTTAATACTTTAGCTTCTTTTTTTATCAGCACCGTTTCCAGTACCAAGTTTCGCATTAGTTTGCTTCTTTTTGCTGCCTAGCAGCATCCAAGCAGTAGTGGCACTCAGTATATGTTTCCTTCTCACTCATTGTACACGAAGACCAAGTATCGGCTATGGGTCTGTTTCAGGCGGAAGCTCTTCCCAAAGTGAACAGAGGCTCGGTCTACACTGTGTGCCTTCCCAGCTCTCAACGTGTCCTTTTATTGTGGGACTCAAACTGAAGGAATAGCCCTGGTCTGAGACATATGGGTCTCTTGGCAGGAGGGGGGAAGAGAACAAAGGCCAAGCAGATTCATGAGATCACATCAATGCATGAATAGAAATTATAGATCACCTGCCCCTTTCTCAACAGCCCGACCACCCATGTGTTCAAGTGCAGCAGCAACATGGAGGCAAATATTTTACCTCAGACGGTAGGTTCGCCACAGGCTGCCCGCTTGAAACAAGTGGCTGGAGGGCATGATAATAATGGAAAGCACCGCGCGCAGTCTGGGGAATGACTGTGAGGGTCCAGTGCTGAGCCTTTTCAGTGTACCGCTCCATGAGCTTTCACAAGAGAAGCACACCTTTGTAGCCAGCCAAAAAGACTCCTGTCAGCCAAAGTCTTTCCTCAGTCCTTGTCTGGATTTCTCTATGCAAATGTTAACCCACTGTTTTGGTTACTTTTCTCTCATTGCTGAGACAAAATACCCAACACCCAAAATGAAGGAAGGAAAGTTTTATTTAGCTTACAGTTCGTGGAGGTTTCAGTCCATACTTGGCTGGTTCTGAGGCAGAGTGACACATGGCAGAGGGCAAACTGTTCAGGGCAGCAGAGCACAGCAAAAACAACGAGCAAAAGGGAGGAATGGCTGCAAGCAACCTCTTTTTCTCCCTTACATTGTAAACAGGCTACCCCCACCCAGGGTGCGTGCACCTCTCACACAATCTCCATTCCCTCCTCTTCCACAGGCTCAGGATGTACCAAAGTAAGCACCCTGGCTTCCTCCTGAGTCACTCAACTGAATCTGTAGACTCCCCAAGTTGACACAATGTATCACCCATAATACCCTAACTATGTGTATTAGTTGGGTCAATTTCTTTTCTTTACAGATGGAATCTATGGTATGCACTGACTTTCTTCACTTCATGTGAGGTGTGTTTTCCAACCCTTATTATGCATTGAAAACTTGGTGCCCCTCGCTTCCTTGTATTCTACTGTGAACATAGGCCACAATTTATGTTTCTATGGTGGACATCTATGGGTTAAAATTTAGAGCTGCCTGGCGTGTACGTGAAAGCTTCATAGTACATTTTGGTCCTTTTTGTGCCCTTTCCTTGTCTTGTGCTAGCTTTTCTGCCTAAAATGAATAATGACACATGTTAGGTCAGTGATGCCGAATCTTTCAGAGCTTTCAGTGATAACAAACGGCCCACTGTGGCATGTATGTGGTAGGTTTGCCACATTGCCTTAGGTTGCTGCTAGGCTCGAGATAAGGCATAAGGCTGTGTTATGCTAGAAATGAAGTAGTGCAGTGGAAGTAGCCTCATGTATCAATGGGTGCAGTGCAGGCTCTTCTTGGAGCACGCGCTGCACAGCGGCGCACAGGGCTGCATTCCTGGGGTCCTTGCAGGTGAGTGGTGCGCCTCAGCTGACTGTCATGTGCACTGGTTTCCTCTTGGAGGTGGAGAAAAATCTGAGATGTGCATGGCAGATGGAAAACATAAGTACTTTCTTAACATTCTTTCTTTGCTTAAAACTTCATAGCTAGTTAGTATTTTCTTCTAGGTAAGCTTGGCATCCTCAAGAGCTGCTTGTTTACCTTTATTTTTATTCTATGTTTTGCAGTATTAGGATTTGAGTCCAAGCTTCACATTAAGCAGCATCTCCAGTTCTTAATTTTTAAAAAACTTTTGAGGTGGCATCTTGCTAAATTGCTGCATTGCTCAGGCTGACCTCGACATGCCATCTCCCTGTGTCACCCTCCCTGAGAGCTGGGTGATGGGCGCATGCCACCACACCCAGTTTCATCTTCCTGGTTTCAATGTAAACAAACGTACACAGGTTTATATTGGATTTTATCATTTTTATTAAATTGTAAAGTAAATTTATAATTATAATATATAAAGGACTACTTTCTTACTAAATTTGGTATACACCTGGGATTGTGCATTATTTTGTTGTATGGTATCCAGAATTAAATTTCAAAGTGAATGAAGTCATAGTTGCTATTTTAAATTCAGTACACTCTACCTGGAATATTTTGTTTTAGGCAATAAAAGTAATGATTTTATTTTTTCCTTTTTTTTTTTTTAAACATTGCCCATTTATTTCCTCAGTGCATGAAAGCGAGTTTCTGGAAGTATTTTTAGCTGAGCCTGACTTAATGATTTTCCCAGGGTACAGCTTCTGACTGGGTATTACTTAGGGAAGCACCAGGCCAAATATGTATGATACTCTTTGGTCCCAACCTTGGCCTTCCTCTCCAGCGATGTCAGTTCTAATCAAATCAGAGTGGTAACAGGGTCTTTTGCCTGCAGTTGCTTCTTCAGAAAACTTGAAAGTTTCTGTGTTATTTTGCCTCCAAGACAAGCACAGCAGCGCATTCCTTTTCTTCTGATTTATTTATTTATTTATTCTTGGTGCTGGGAATTGAACTCAAGACCTTGCCAGGTAGGCACTGTGCTGCTGAACTATATAACCCTGGCCCCTTCTTCTGTTTGAATGCAAGCTAAAAACATGTGTTTGCTACTAAATAATTCTGTCCCAGAAATGCTAAAATGTGAAGTCATTTCAAAGATAGGTCTTGGCCTTAGCACACATTGTGTTGCCGTGGACGACAACAACGATGACCACAGCAATAATGATCATTGTAAGAGCAGCTGATAGCGACCGAGTGGCCACGGTTCCCAGGCCGCAAAGGCGAAGGTGCAGGGCCACGGACTCTTCCTCTGATTGTCTTGTGGACTGTTGTGCGCCTCAAACAACTGCGCGTTAACACGGCAAACTCAACAGTAGAGATGTTCTTGGCAGGTGAGAGAGGTAGAGTTGAAGACTCCAAACCCAGTCCGCTGGGACACCGCAGAGAAAACGTTTGTGTAATAGTAAAACTGAGAGATATATGAAAGAATTTGAGAGAATTGCTTTCCTTAGGAAACCATGCCATGTTCTTTTGTGTTGGGGCGCTACCAAACACTATCTTCTCACAACTTAGGGTGGGGAAGGAAAGAAAATCTGAGTTTCAAGGAAAAGCTAAATTTATGCTTTCTCCATAATAGCAGACGTTTCATTCAGTCTTTGGCTTACATAGTCCAGTCTGTGCAAACCCATGCTTATTGTGCTTATTAGAAGCAGGCCCAGTATTTCTGCTGCTAATAGATGTTGTAATCAAACATGACTTCCATGTATATAGTTTGACTTTCTCATCTCCTGTGCATTAGGAAGAGACTGAACTGTCCATTTTCTGAGAGCCCTATGTACACACACTAGGAACACTCATCTTACCCCAAAGGTGTTTAAATATAGCCGCACAGTAGGTTCCATATATCTGGTCAATTCCTTAGTTTTAAGCAGAGAAGTCAGCAGTATTGTTCAGTAAAGAGTTAGATGATAAAGGTTTGAGGTTCAAGAGACAAAACTCAAATCATTTTGTAGAAACACACAGAACTGTCTTTAGAGTTTTAGGGCAAAAGCTAGGTCTCCAGGGTCTGCAGAAGACCAGGCCACACTCGCGTCGAGGAGAGAAGCACCGGTGAAGGACAAGAAATGGGATCTGATCAGTGTGGCTGCCCTGGGAAGGGCAAGTAAGAAGTTGCAAGACCTGTCTCCAGGGCTGACAGAGCCGGGGGATGTGTGGAGAAGGAGAGCAGGACCACCTGGGACTGAGCTGCGAGCGGGCTCTGCAGAAGTCCTTGTGCCCCGAGAGGGCAGTGGGTTCCCAGGAGATGACTGCTTCTACTTGGCAGGGGATGCTGGTCATTTCATTGTGGGGGCGTCTGTCCTTGAAGCTTTGGTGTTCCTAGAAGGTGTGGGGCAGTGACCTGAGACTTCCAGGCAGCACGCCAGGGTGTCCGGCATACGAATTGTACAAATTGGCAACCGATTCTCCAGGCAAATTTTGTAAAGGCCTTAAAGCTCTTATTTTGGTGTTCTCAGTCTTCAAGTAGGATGAGATAGGTTTGGCAAATTTAGGACTAATAAACCTTGTCTTTCTGGTTTTCAGACAGGTACTTCTTAAGTGATTCATGTGTCTATGTGGAGAACTAAGCAGCAAACTGACCCAAAGTTTTAAGATGTAAAATAAAGCAGAGATGCAAGGATTTGTCCTGCTTTTAGTTACCTACAGGGCATCTTCAGGATCAAAAATTTTGATACAATATTCTTACATGTATCAGCTTTAAAAATATAAAAATATGATTTTAAATAAAGAATTATATTTAATACAAATATCTTCAGAAACTATTTAAGAGCTATAGTCCTTCCTTCTTTGGTAGAAAATACATTTTAAACCACTTTAAATCATTTAATCCACTTTCATAAAATATTTATAATATAGGTAAAACTGTGGACAGTGTGTCAGTATTATTGGCATATTGCTGAGTATTACTCATGGCAGGGCTTGGAATGTGCAGAGAATATTTGAAATTGAGAAACTGAATCATGAGTGTTTGTTGTATTCAACAAAGTGGAAAAATCAATTAACAATTTCAGCCCTGTTGAGTGTCTCTGAAATGTCAGCAGCAAAGCCAGTTACTGACCAGCTGAATCAGCTGGAAGGTTGAAAATTCTGCATCTCCAGATGCAGCATCTTTTAAAAGAGCGAACACTACACATACCAGAACAGATTTATCTTCTCTCCTTTAGAGGGAGAAGGCTATAAGCATTTTATTTTCTTTTGTCCACATATGTGCATGTGTGTATGTCTGTGTGTGTGTGTGTGTGTGTGTGTGAGAGAGAGAGAGAGAGAGAGAGAGAGAGAGAGAGAGAAAATCATCCAAGCGGGCAGGGGCAAGCACTCAAATTAAAGAAGAAGGAAGGTCACAGAATATAAGTGATTTGAGACTGTCATAATCTCTGTTGAGATTCTTTGCTTTTTCTTTTATGCAAATGATCTCCATTTTTTCAGCTGTTTGTCAGCACGGGAGGCTGTCATTGTTATGGAGATGATCTCTTTCTCTACCTGCATCTCCATCAGTGTAGCTGAAGCTAATTCGGTGCATTGATGTAAGATTTTTATCAGGTTGAGCACTTATCTGAGAAAATTTATGGTGATGAGTCTAGTACACACTGGATATGCCAGTGCCCCTGATCACGAGTTTTCATGGCGTTCCCGTTAGGTGGTGACAGCTGTCAAAAATGCGGTTGTTATCGTTTTATTTACTTCTGACATTTGAAGGTCACTTATAGTTTTAATTAAATTTTTCCTTTGTCAACTCAGAAATACCACTCAGTAGAGCTCTCTATTGGTCTCGAAGCGGAAATGGCATTCCAGGAGCCAGTTATTTCAAGATTGCATTGCTAACCTAGTTATTGCAATGATAATGATTATTGAATGTCACAACTACATCCATGCATACACCCATAGAGAAACAGATGAAAAGACTGTTATGTGGGTCTCCTGTCTGAGAGGGAGACACCCTCTTCCCACCCCCTGCTCTTACATGGAGGATGTGATGAACTCATGTGGGTTCTCTATGGGCCCTAAGTGTGACCTCGTCCCCTCTGCTGCTCTCCAGTGTGCTCCTCAGGTTTAAGGCCTCTGTGATGTCCTGTGCTAGCAAGGGACAGCTTCCTCCTCACCTTGATAGTTTCTCCCTTATGCTTTGGCTGAGGACATTGTGAAATACAAGGTTCTGAAGCAAATTAAAACCTGGAGAGTAAGGCTTCATTGGGTCAAGGCCACTTTGACCTCATGTTTTAGATTGAGCAGCGTCGTACAGGTGATTGATTCACATTTGTGGTTGTTGCACTTTAGGGCTTAAGGGGGAATGATATAGGACAATAATTCATGGAGTTATTTTTTTTATTTTAAAGAGAAAAAAGAGATAAAGACAGTAAAAATGATGCAGAATTTTAAAACAAGATGATAGGAAATTAACAATGGTTATTATTTTGCATACTGCTACCTTCAAAGTGGTTTCTCAGATTACCAGGTACAGGCATACAGAGTTGATCAAACAATCTAAGCACTAACTGTTACTTTCAATGAACTGATAGAAATTCGTGGTACGATTATCTTAGCTATCTCGTGCATATGCACATCATCCTTTTTCCTCCTCCTTCTTTTCTCTTTTACCCCATCCCAGTTCTTTCCTTTTGAGCAGTTTCTTTCCCTTTCACAGTATCGATTATACTTTTCAGGTCTTATTTACTCTTTCAGTTTCTTACACTAGGGAGACAGTATGACGTTTACACATGCGGGTCTGATTTATTTCACATAGGAATATGGTCTCCAGTTGCATCCATTTACCTACAAAAGCCTCGAGTTTATCTTTCTTTATAGCTGAGTAATATTCCAATGTATGAAATACCACATCTGTTTTATCCATTCCTTAGTTGATGGACATTTGGGTTGTTTCCAAAATTTAGCTATTACAAATTGTGCTGCTATTAACATAGGTGCACATATATTGCTGTGGTATGATTCTTCTGGGAAAATACCCAGAAAGAGAATAGCTGGGTCAAATAGGACCTCTGATCCTAGTTTTGTGAGGAATCTCCACACTGATTTACATAGTGGTTCAACAATCTACACTCCCACCAGCAGTGGAGAAATGTTTTTTTTTCCCCACATCCCCTCCAGCATTTGTTATTGGTTGATTTCTTGATGACAGCCACTGTTTCTGGGGTGAGATGGAATCTTAGTGTTGTTTTAATTTCCATTTCTCAAACAACCAATGCTCTTGAATATTTTTTAATATGTTTAGTTGTCATTTGTATTTATTTATCTGAGAAATATGTAGGATCAATGGAACAGATTAGAGGATGCAGACACAGCTACAAATACACTCAGTTGCCTTGTCTTTGACAAAGGGGCCAAACATGTTCACTGGGAGAAAGACAGCCTCTTCAATAAATGGTGCTGGAAAAACTGGCTTTCCATATGCTGAAAACTAAAACTAGACCCATGTCTATCACCATGCACAAAACTAAAGTCAAAATGGCTTAAAGATCTAAATATTAAAACAGAAACACTAAATCTACTAGAAGAGAAAGTATGTAGAAATCTTGAAGACATAGGGTTAGGTGGAGAGTTCATGAACAAAACCCAAACTGCATGGGGAATACTTCAAAGAATCAACAACTGGGCTCTCGTCTTATTGAAAAATCACCAACAGAGTAAACAGAAAACCCACAAATTGGCAAAATTTTTAGCCAACTCTTCCTCAGACAAAGGACTTCTCTCTAGAACATAGGAAGAATTAAAAAAATCAGGCCTCCAAATTCAAAGACTCAATTAAAAAATGGACTTCTGACATGGAATGATTTTATAATAGTCACCCAAATAGTCATATAAAGAACGTACAGGAAATCTGTCTACACACTAAAGACCAAAGAATCCCGCTGAGGGCCTGGGTCCCACCGCAATGTCCTGACTGAGTCCAGCTGAAGACCTAGAGCCTATAGCAATGCCCTCCAGGAGTCCAAGTGGAGGCCACAAGCCCATGACAATGTCTCATGCAAGTCTGTTTCATGCATCTGCACTGGGAAGGCCCTAAGGTCAGCACTGGAAGCTAGAAAGTCTGTGCCAGTGGGATGAAGGATCTGTGCCAGCAGGCTGAAGGGTCTGCACTGGTGCCAGGAAGCAATGCTCAAAGTAAGAACCAGAGCTCCCCCCAAAAGTACCAATGAGGTACTGAGCTCTTCTGATGGTAAGAACAGCCAAGTCCATGTCAGGAAAGCCAGCAGGATGAGTTTCTCCAGGAGACTGAGCAGGGCACCATCTTTTCTTCTGGAGCCAGGAAATGGTGCTCCCCCACTTCCCCAGGGTGAGGACCAGAGCTCCCCCAAACTGAACCACAGCCATTCTCAGTGACAAGGTCCCGAGCTCCTTCGACGATAAGAACAGCCGAGTTCATCAGGAAAGCCAGCATGGCAAGCCCCTCCAGGAGAAACAACAGCTCTCTAACGGCTTCTCTTGTTTTCCCAGTTCTTTTTATTTTGTTATTGGTAAAAATCCTCAGGTGGACTCCCATACCCAGCACCACGCTGGTCCAGTTCAGCTGGGTGTTACAAGTTGACCACCAGTTGTCAATCCAGCACAGTGCTGTTAGATCACTGAGCTGCTCAGTAAGAATTTTCACGGTGGACAGTGTCATAGTTGGTGGTAACATCAAACATGTGTGAGTGATTTCTAGCAAGCTGAGGCCGAAATAGAATTGGTGGGGTTAGAGTGCTGGTTTTGGTTTATACAACCTTGTCCTTTCTTAAGCAGAGCAACTGAGACAGAAGTTTGACCATAGGTAATAAATAAGGCTTTCCAACTGCAAGACTTTTAGATTTCAGAGATGAAATGTTATTTTTCCTAAGCTATGAAGCAATTGCCACTTCCTTGGCTGTGTCAGGGTGAGTTTTGCCCTGAAGGGTGCAAGCCAGGGCTAGTTGTGAGGGGCTACATGAGCTACCCCAAATTCTGTTTCCATCCAGAGTGTGCGAAGCAAGGTTAGCATTATGTTCTTATACTCCAGAGTCATTCGCCAACACTCAGCCCTCGGTCCATGCTAATTAGTTGCTAGCAAACGAACGAGAATTTTGACCTGGGAAGTGGCTTTCCTCCTCCTGAGAAATTTCTTGAAAGAGGTGGTAGAAGCCATAGTGACACAAAACTGAAAATGCTTGCTTCTAAGGAATGAGGACCCTATGCCAGCAGTCCGATCCTGCTACCAATCGTGTGTTCTCTTCCAGATACTGTGGCATGGCACCCTGGCTGTGAAGAGGATATTTCTAATTTATTTTGTGACCACATTTCATAGACTTCAGACTAACTGCATTCAACGTAGCTCAAAGCGAAGTGTTTGTTCCATCTGTTGTTTCACCTCAGGGCCAAGTGAAATGAATGCAGAGAGCAGACAGGCGCATGAGGAAGGTGCCCTCTCCATTCTAGCAGTTCCTCCCATGTCCTTTATATCAATACTCCAGGCCAGTGGTGGCGAACCTTTTAGAGCTTGCAACGATAGCACACAGCCTGCTGCGGCACGCGTGCCGGAGCTTCTCCGCCACTGCTCTAGGCTTTTCTTCACCCCATCTCTCACGTCTCCCTTGTTGGTTAGGCACCTCCTGGGAAATGTGGAAAGAGTATGAAGGTGGACGCAGTTCCTTTCCTTTCTGCTGGAATGAGCTGCCTCCAGGGAGGAGCTTTTGACTCTTCTCCTCAAAGCCATCAACTGTTCAGAGCTTCACGCCAGGGTCCAGAAGAGCCTCAGAGAGGCTGGATGAATCTGCCCTGCTCCAGAGCTCAGCAGTGAGAAGTACAATCTGCCAGATTGGAGGCACTGTCACGGTTTGGGTCTGGAGGACCCCAAAGCCTCGGCAGCCTTAGATGGGGCTTTTTCAGAAGTGGCTGGATCTAGTGTGTGTGATGCTGGGGTTAAGGGTATGTGATTACTAAATTGATTGTTTTGGCACCACCTAAATTCAGGTAATAGAGTATAAATGGGGCAGAATGATGCTGTTAATGTGCCTTGTTTCTTTTGCTACCATGTGGGCACCATGAACTGTTCTGTGCGATGCCCCTCTGCCCAGCCACCTTGCCCAGGTTCCAGACAATTATGGACTGAAACCTCTACAAACTGTGAGCTAAATAAACTAGGACTCTAAGGCAGGGATTTAGTTAATAAGTTCACCTGGGTTTTCATGTAATGATTCTCCAAACTTTGGCCAGGAAGCACTGCTATAATTTCAACTTACTGATACAGGGGTTGGTACGCTGAGGCTGGGCAATGTGTCCAACTCAGAGGAAGTGAGAAGTCCCGCTAGGGTGACTGTGATTACTTGTGCACAGTGCACCACTTTCTTTTCCTGTGTTGCTTCAGATGTTCTGCTCTGCTTATTGCTGGCACACAGCTGGAAGTCTTCTGCTAAAAAAATACAGATAAGGTGGAGAAAGGAGGTTTTGAAGTGACACATCCAAAAGTGACACATGAGAAATTACCCTGATTGACTTCAGTCTGTAGCATGGTGAAGAGGAAGCCCATAAAATGGGTTGTTATATACAGAAGTAATTTTAATGGAAATCAAGAAACAATAAAGGTAGTCTGAAAGAAATTTCTTAAACCAGCACCTTGGGCAAGTTTTACAGGCAGCAGATACATAAGGCTGACAGTCATAGACGTTCAGTGGCAGGGTGCAGTGGTCCTTCCATCTATGATCACACCCTGGAATAGTCTACAGGCCAAGAATAATTACTCGTGATGACTAACACTTTGGAGCTGGAGTCTTGCACACTATGTTTGATAGCATCTGAGCCCTGTGCAATGCAGAGACCATGCTTTTCCCACCACCAGAGGGAGGGAGAGCCCTGGATTCAGCAGAATTGGTATTACATTGCAGTGTAAGAGCTACCAGCATTGTCCTCTTTCTGTGCTCATTGAGGAAACAGAGGGTCTCACAAAAATAAAATATTTTGTTTGTCCTGAGTCTAACCAACTTACTATGTACTGGTACCTAACAAATTAGCACAATGCTAGTGGTTTAAAAAAAGCAACTGTTTCAGTTCATAGCAGCAAGATAGTGGGATAGAAAGATCCTGGCTTTCATTACCCAAGGAAGCATCACGACAGCTGTAGAGTGACTAAATAATTTTAGAGATGCTCTAGGATCAAGCTGAAGTCTTAAGTAATGGAACAAGTGCTCATTGAAGAAAATGGCATTTTCAGATAGAAACTTTGTGGCATTTTCATGTGCCCTTGGCTCACTCTTGCACACTCAGAAAGAAGAGGACCATTTCATGCTCAAGATGAAAATAGGAAGATAAAATTTGTTTGCAATACCCAGAAATTAAAGGAAGAAAGGTGTATTTTACCTCACAATGTCAGAGGTTTTAGTCCATGGTCAGCTGACAAAGCTGTTCAACTGGCAGCATCTGGAAAGCAGAGAGCAGGGAAAGATCTAAAAAGAAAGAGCCAGCGGCCAGAGGCGGCCCCAAAGTGATGATCCCATGACTCACTTCCTCTGTCTGGGTTCCACATCCTAACCCAGCCCACCCAGCTATGAACTCATAATGCAGCCTCTTCTCCAGGACTTGCATAAGCCAGTCAAGCTGACAATCAAATTTAATGGGCACAGGGACTTTGAGATCATACAAGAATGTTGATATAATGAAGACCAGAGAAATCAGTGGCACCAGCTGGTGAATACCAAGTACCCCGGAGCTGCATATTCATAAGTGTCTGTGAATAAGAGATTTCAAGCAGGGGAATAAAATGGCGAAGCAAGAGTAAAAATGTCTGGGGAAGTAAGACTTTTAGAAGAAGTTGTATATGAGAGAACTGGGAAGAAAATCCGTGGGCCCAGAAAGACACACATCCGCAAACGTCAGAGAAGATCGTAGGCTTTCATCCCAGGCTATTCCAATGCTCAGATACCTGCTATTCAATGATAGCCTTGCTTATCTAATCTACAAGCATTGGCAAAGGTGACTTTTTTTCCCCAAATGTGTATTTATTTTTCCTTGCAAAAGATTACAAGTAAAGAAACAGGGTAACATGGCTTATTCAGAGGAACAAAACATTTCTCCAGAAACTCACCTGAAAGAAACACAGTTTTCAAATGTACTAAACAAAGACTTTGAACATTTTAAATATGCCCCCAAAGCCAAAAGAAGATGCAGAAACCAAAATGAAAGAAATCAGGAAAATCGTATATGAATAAAATGAGAAATCAACAAGAGGAAATAATAACAATGAGTAAGACAGAAATACTGTCGCTGAAAAATACAACTGAATAGAGAATTGCAGTGGAGGGTTTCAACGTCATATTTACATGGGCAGAAGAATCAGTGAACTTGAAGGTAAGTTATTTGAAATGGTACAATTTGAGAGGAAAAGAAAGAAAAGAGTGAACAGATCCTAGGGAATTTGTAATATAATCAGCGAACAGGATTTTGCAGTTTTGGAGTCCTAGGAACAAGAGTGACACAAAGAGAAAGAGGGGCTATTTAAAGGGACAATGCCTAAAAATGCCCCCAACTTGAAGACAGTGCTGTAGAAATCCAAGATGCTCAATAAACACCAATAAGGTGAGCCTAAGCAGATCCATAATGTGACACAATATAGTCAGACTGTGTGAAGCCAAAAGCAGAGAATCTTGACAGCAGGACTTCCTACATTCAAGGGTTTCCTAATGAGTCAACCTTTGGATTTCTCAGCCAAAATCTTACAATCAGAAGGCAGTAGGATCTAGTGTGCTTAAAGAAAGCAAATAAAGCAAAAAGTCCACTGAGAATTTTCTATCTGGAAAAATGGTCCCTCAAAAATGAGAAAGAAGATATCCTGACAAACAAATTTTTTACCACTAGATCATCAAAATTATAAGGGAAATTCAAGTTGAAATACAAAAATATTAGCCAGGAACATCAAACCGTGTAAAAATGTGAATTTCTCCAGTAAAAGTAAATATAAGAAAAAATAGAAAAGATAATTTTGGTGTGTAATGCCATTTTTAATAACCTGAAAAACTGAAGGAAAATGCATAAAAATAATAATAAATCTATGTTAATAAGTGTACAATGTAAATGTAATTTGTGACATAATGACAAAGTGAGTTTGCCAAGCTACGAAAAGTAAACTTGTGTGTAACTGAGGTTTACTTGTATCTATTTAAATTAGATTGTTGCAACGTTTGGACATTATATGTACCCTCATTGTATTCACATAGAAAATGTCTATAGTATATACACAAAAGGAAGTTAAAAGGTACTTGATAAATACAGAAAACAAACAAAAAATAGCAAAGTAAGTTCTTCTCTATCAGTAGTTACTTTAAATGTGACTGGATTAAACTCTCAAAAGATATGGATTGGCAGGAAGCCTATAAAAACAGGATCCATAAAGAGATCCTTTACTTTAGATCTAAGGATACATGTTGAAAGTGACAGGAAGAATATATTTTATACAATTATACTAGAAAATGAACAGCAGTGGCTATACTAATATCACACAAAATAGATTTTAGAAGAAAACTCTTACAAAGACAAAGTCATATTAACAGAAGTTCCAATAAAGCAATAAGATATTATTATCATGTACACATGACACATAAGAGATCCAAAGCATACCAAGCTTACACTGACATCACTGGGAATGAGAAATAGATAGATATATGGGAATACCAAGAAAACTTAATGCCTCGTATTCAATGGTGGATAGAACACCCAGACAGAAGATCAGTGGCAAAGTAGAGGAAGAACATGACAGATCAGTATGATCTAACTGGTCCAAGGCAGAAGAGCCCATTCAGTAATAGTTGAATACACATTTTTCTAGGGGATACATGGATCGCTACCTAGGACAGATAATACATTAGCTGACAGAACAAGTATTAACAAATTTAAAAAGTCAGAAATAATATGGAGTATCATATTGATCTCAGTAAAAGTAAATAGAAATCAACAGTACAAGAAAAACTAGAATATATAATGACATATGGAAGTTAAAGAACACATTCAGAAAAAACAGTGGTTGCTCAAATAAATAACAAAAAACTCTAGAAATTTTCTCTAGACAAATGAAAATAGAAATGCAACATGCGAAAATGTATGTGGTTCCATAAAAGCAGTCTACAATAGAAGCTTAGAGTCATAAAAACTATGTTTAAAAAAAGGATAAATTATCAACCTTACATCATATATTAAAAGAAAGATATTCACATCCTAAATTGAAAACCAGCTGAGAAAAGGGAATGAGGAAGTATAGAGCAGAGATATTAAAATAGTATGTCTTAGTTACTTTTCTTATTACTGAGACAAAATACACGGCATTCACAAATTAAAGGAGGAAAGGCTTATTAGACTCACAGATTGTAGAGGTCTCAGTCCACAGTCTGCTGGCTCCAAAGCAAAGTGGCACATAGTAGAGGTCACCAGTTTGTGGCAGCATGAAGAAAGTTAGGAAAATTATTTCATTTATAATAACATGGAAAGTAATGACACATTTAGAAATCAAAGAAGTGAATGCTTTGCACAACAAAAACTACAAAATGTGACAGAAATCAAAGCCAGAAAGTATCGGGCAGACACTCCCTGTCCGTGGCTTGGATAGCAGCACTGACCAAAGTGACCTATATGTTAGTGTCAGCCCCATCAAAATTTCAGCAAGGTGTTCTGTACACACAGAAAACCTCACTCTAAAATTCATGCAGATGCAGTGGGATCCACAATGGCCAAAGAATCTTGTAAATGAATAATTTCAAGGTCTCACATTTCCAGATTTTAAAACTTATACTGCAAAGCCATGGTAACCAAAATGGGGTCGCACTGCCATAAAAGCAGGCCTATAAGCCAACTAAGTAGAGTGGAAAATCACAAAATAAATACTCACTTGTGGTGAAATGATTTTCAGTATTGTGTTAAGATCACTCAGTGGCAAAAGGACAGCTTTCAGCCCAGTCTTGGTAAAGCTAGATATTACATGCAAAAGAATGAAGTTGGGCCTTTATTTAACACCAGTGTACAAAACATTGACTGAAAATGGATTAAACCCCTAAATATAAGATTCTGTGAGGTCTGTTGATCATTGTAACATTGCCGTGTTCTCACTTTATGAATGAGATCCCAGTGTTGGGAGACCGAGATAGGAAGATTGAGCCAGACTTAATGAGACCTACAACAAAGACCTCTGGGAGTCAACAATTAGAGACACTTTTTCTTTATAAAGGGATGGCTGCTAACTGGCCAGGCCTGATAGATACTCTCTGTATTCTAGGATACTGCATTGTTCTTGGGTCGTATTTCCCTCTGGTCACCTCAACACCCTTAAGTCTTGTTTATCTGATACGTGTCTCAAGCAACCTTCTCTTCCATGAAATTTTCAAAATGAGAGCAGAGATCTATTTTATTTATCTCAAGTTTTGATGTTCTTATGTTTAATGAGATTTAAATTGTTTTTTGTCATCCTAGTTACTCTGTATGTATCTCCTGTTTGTGTCATTGAGTCTGAAATAAATGATATTGGAATGTTAAGCTTTAAAAGTATAATCCCACAATGTTCATTCTAAATATAAAATAAAACTTATGTTAACAAGAAAATAGCTCAGGAAGAAAGGTGCTTACAAGAGAACCCAGTCTGCACACTGGCAAGACATTCAACTTCCGATGTCACCAGCAACTGAGCTTTGGCATGCATTGGTGAAATCGCCTTCCTTCAATTATTTTACAGGAGAATTCTACGGAGCAAAGGAGCCCCAGTCTCTGGGAGCCCCAGGGATGTGTTTGCCTCGCGCTCCCCCGTGAGCTCCCTGCTCTGGTAGCCTGTAGTCGGTTGCATAGGCACCGGCCCAATTATTTTCCTCCTGAACGCCGTATTATGCTTCAGCGCTTAAAGCAATCATTCCAATAGTGCTTACATTTAAATATTTGTTTATCTGACAGAGTGTCAAATGGACAAAATCCTCTCTCTGAATATGCAAACCCCTCAGGAGCTCAGATCTAAAAGAAAGCCACCAAAATCTGTTTCTTTAATATGGGACATATGCACAGGTGAGCTATGTGGACATACACACGTCTGTGTGCACGTGCGCATACGTAAAACTACATGCACTGCAAAACAGTGACTTCTTCTGTAATTACTATAGACCTGTGCTGGTAATTTCTGTAAGTGCTAGTTATCATAATAAATATTCACTTGGGGAAGTTAGAAGGTGCTGGACAACCCATAGTTCTATTGTACTGTGTAGTCAGGGCAGGTGGGACGGGATTAAGTACACCATGCTAGGTAGGCAGTGACATCTCAGTCTAACTGAAACTGCTAGTGCTTAGAGGGGGAGATTTGCATTTTGCTTGTAATACTCAGACTTTCTAAAATGGATTCTAAAGAGCAGAACTCCCCCATCTTTATTAGAAAAGATGAATCTATAACAGGTCCTAAACTACTAATATCACAAGTAACTTGTGAGGCTTTGAGTGTGTTATTGTACATATTACACCTTAAATCAGTTAATTTTTAAAAATCCAAGTGCTGTTTTAATGGGTTATGGCATTTTTTTCAAAATAATTTCATTTTTTCAAGGGACAAGACAGTACATTCTTCACAAGGAATCCACTAAAGAGTGGCTTCTCCTTTAAGGCACTTATTCATTATAGAATCGCTTATTCTTTAACATGGTCCAAAAGGGTACAGAGTAATCTAGCCAGGGCAATAGTACTTGGAAAGGTAATGCTGTGGGTGCCCTTCTTCTAAAAGATGGCAAAGAGAGAGAGGATGGATGTGAGAGGAGAAAACTGGGAGAAGATATGCCTACTCTACTCTGCTTCAAGATCATAGTTAATAAATATGATGGAAGTTCTCTTGATTTCAAATATCCAAACCGATCTTATCCTCTGTTACCATCAGAAATTGAATGTTTTCTTTGTAATATTTTTGACTCTTCACACTTATAACAAGGCCCAAATATTGCCAGTTTCTCCTATAGGGGCAGATCTTTGAGAAATTATAAGGGTGTAAAATGGCCTCCATTTCCCTTCCAACACCCTTCTCACCCCTTGGGCAGTCACCAGGGATCCGTTTACCAGTGATCTCCTTATCCTCTTGCCATTCTGACCTGCTGCCAGAGAGTTAATTGACAAATTAACTAAGTGAGGATAAGTAACTAATCAGTGTTGAAGTATTAATCCCACTACCAGGGAGGGAAAAATATTTTAAATAATGGGATGTCAACAACCAGCAAGTCTGGAGGGGCCAGGGCTGCATTTCTTAAGTTAGACCAAGTAGGCTCTTCTGTCATTTTTAATCATTTTTTCTCTTCATAAAGTCAATAAAATCATCTTCTGGAATAATCAAAACATTTTCCAGGATTAGTGTCGAGAGCAAGCTCATTTTAAAATCAGGAACTATGCAAGCATTTTCTTTCCAGGGGGAACCATGAGGTCCCTGCGAGACCGGGAAGCCTCTGAGTGAGCTGGCTCATGCAGTTCACTGTCAGCCTCCATGGCTCACTTGTGTTGACCCAAACAACCAACAGGGAGAGCTTCTGTGAGGCAATCAGTCCACTTGGGGTGGGCACTGCACAGAGAGTGCACGAATCTCAGTTAAGGGTACATTCATGGAAGACAGGATTTTGAGAGTGTTACATCTGTTGCTGTGAAACAGTCACCTTTGACTCCAGTGATCACAAATCAGGCAATGTCCGTGTCCAGGGCTGAACAGAGAGTTGCTGCACAGATATCACAGCAGAAATATCTTGTTAGGCAACAGTGCATTGGACTTTGTGCAAAGTTGTGTTTCTGACAGTTTCTTGTGATAGTGGTTGTTATCAAGCACTGGATACCCCCAACCCCACTTCATCATTTCCTCAGTTTATTTATCTATTTTTGGTTACAGTTTGATGGAGATGACTCCAATGTGATTGTGATGAATTTTACAATTTCCAAATCTCACAAGGCGGACCAGAGAGGTGAGTACTCAGGGACAGAGTAAACAACTGTTTGCTCTGCAAAGACCTTCCTACAGTAGTGGTCTCTGACTGTGAATCCTTGCTAAGATTGTGAATGGTAGGTGGCAATTCTGCTATTTGTCTCATCAGTTTCAAACATCTAAAGCCCTAATCACAGCACAGAGAATCAATTTTCTTATTTGGAGCCATGTTGGACCTTGAAGTGCTCCATTTTCAACCAGAGTGCAGTGCGTGGCTCCTCTGTGAGACTCTGGTCTGTGCCGGTAGCTCTTGACATCAAGTGTAGTGGAGTAGATGAATCCTGCGTACTTCCCCATGAGTCGTTACTACATTTTATCTTCCCTTGGAACTTGGTGTAAAAAAATCTGAGAGATGTGTGCCCGCCTTGGCTACAGTTCACAGAAATTTTGTCTCCAATTTTTCTTTTGACAATGTGGAGAGATTTTTTTCCTTACAACACATGCTGATGCAAAGGGAATTTGAGAACTTCTTTCTTTTGCTCTCAGTTTAATTTGTGATCATCTCTCCCTCCACCCTGAAAAATGACTAGAAATCGGTCTTCTCAACATTGATGTTTGCTGACATTTTAAAATGAATAACTGTCAAGACTGGTAGAATTTCTTCCCCACATTTAAGATATTCTTTAGACTAGATGATTCTGAACTTGCCTTTCATGTTTGATATTTTTTAAAGCTACTGTAGTGCTAGAGGCCAGCTGAAGATCATTTTAAAGTGACAGGGTGGTCTCTAAATTAAGAGTTCTTAACAGTTTTTTTGCCTTTTGTCGTTTTGACAGCAGTTATTACTGAACATCTATTATAAGAAGATTTTTGGGAATAGGTGATCATTTTCTTCTCACCTGTTTGGAGGTTTTAGGGATAGATTTGTTTTTAAAATCAAGCAAGTTATCATTCTTTCTGTTTTCTGGATGTTTCTACTCCAGGGAAGAATTGAGTGCATAGAACATATTGTTCCATCTTTGGAAAACGGTAAATGAAAGTTCCAAAAAAAGGAGTAATAATGAGACATAGACTAAAGTTTACTAGAGTTCAAGTTGAGAGAATGAAGAGGCCAAATAATCAGGAACCAAGTTTATTACCTTTCCCCCTCCACCGGCCCTGACAGAGTCTCCAAGGGAAGAGCCACTGGACGACCCTGGGAGTGGCAGGAGTCTGTCTGGCTCAGGTGTGCAGCTTGCTCCTGCAGCTTGCTCAGCACCAGATGAACCACTCCTGTCTAGGACTGCTTGTCTCTGGGCACACCCAGCCTTAGGGCTTGTTGCACTGATGGGGCTCAGCTCATCAGGGGCAGATGTGACCCATTATCACTGCACACTCCATTCTAATATAGGACTGGTAGCATTCCCTGCATTGTTTTGCATAAAGGTGTGTGATTCTTTATTTTATTTTAAAGATAAAAGAATGAAAACATATTAACAAACAGACAAAAATAAAAGAATACCAAAACAATACAGAATTTCAGACAAGGTGATAGGAAATTAGCAATTGTTGCATTAAGTGCAAGATCCTGAATTCGATTCCTGCTACAAAAAAAAAAAAAAAAAAACAAGCCAGGGATACGAGGATGTAGCATAGTGGTACAAGTGCCTGCTTGATTCTTTGATCAAGATCGAATTCTCAGGATTTGTGTTGTGATCCTGTTACTGAGGTCTGCAATAAACCCTACAAGCTCTCTCTCGTCACCATTAGAATACCATGAGATCCCTGGGTCAGGTGGACCAAGGAGGGTGTTATTTTTCCTATTGCTTACACCTGCTACAGCTCCTTTTCCTGCTGAGGCTCACTCAAAGATGAAAATGGTCTCTTTATCCCACAGTTTATAGATTAAGTGGTGCTGCCAGGTGTGGAACATTGCTGCCTCCTGAATCCAGAAAGAACTACCAGATGCCATCTTCCTTCTGGGCAGCGTGAACTGTGGGACACAGTAGTGCACTTTCTATGCAGACAGGGCGCCCTGTATGCTCTGGCACACTGGACTTTGATGCACCTTACTAGTGTGGCAGCTCCTGGGTCTCCGTGAGGTCTTCTTGTCACCAGTGCAAGCACGCATCTCCCTTAAGGGCTAATGATGTTTGCCAGTCCTTGGTCCTCCTGCCCAGCATGCAGGATGGTACTGCTACTCTCGCTGGACACAGTGTGCTGAGAGATCATCAGGTGACTTGTGCCTCTCTGGATTATATTATGAAAGAGGACAAGCCTGGACAAACTTGTGCATAGAGGCGTGATCATAGAATATAGTCAATGTTTAAATTTAAAACATAATTGTAGTAAAAGACACATTACCATTAATCCTGGAAGCAATCCCTCTCGTTTCAAATACATGTTTCACTATTATTGTCATTTTCTGAAGCAGTTCTAGAAGTCCTTTTTTGTGAGTGTCTTTAGTTGTGCTGTTTTGCTTTCTCAATGTTCTGAATAGATTCAAAATAATTACCTTTCCTGGTCATTTTGCCTTTGGGGAAGAGTCAAAAGTCATGACGTCCCACGAGGGAAAGGAGAAAAGAAAGAGACAAAAATGTATGTATATATATATGAATATACATATATGCAGGAGGGCTAACATGGTTCTATTATTGTATTATATCACTTAATGCTAAGGAATAATTGATGACGGGTTATTTGATCAATCTTGTATGTCTATATGTGTTATCCTGAACACACCCTTCGAAGATATCAATATGCAAAGCAGCAACTATTGGTGGTTTTTGTTGTTGTTGTTGTTGTTTGCCTGTTTTGTTTTCTGTCTTTGGTTTTTTGTTTTTTGTGTTTTTCTGTTGTTGAGAGGATTAATTGTCTGACCAATTTTGCATGTCTGTATATGCGTTCATATAGTTACACTTCGAAGATATCAATGGATAAAGCAATAACCACTGTTGAGATCATGTCACCTTGTCTGTAGATCAGTTGTGATTGTATTATTTTTTATGCTAATTTGTGTCTGTTTGTTAATATGTTTTTGTGCTTTTATTTAAAAAAAAACAAATTAAAAAAAAAAAGTCATGACTTCCCAAAACTAGTGAATAAGGCAGATGAGGACACATTGTAACGTTTTTCTGTGACAGAAATTCCCATAAACAGTTTCAGTTTTGCTGTTTCCCTTCAGAGTGATTTCTGCATGAGTTTGACTCTTCCTGTACCTGTGATTCTAGACCTCAAAAACTGTAAGAAATCAGACCTTACTGGGCTGACAACTTCACTGTTTGTCTTATTGTTTACTGTAACTTTTCTGGTTGGTACAATTTGAGTGGTTCTTCTGTTGGCTGCCTATGTATTTTGCTCCTGGCAGTGCCATATTCAACAAGCAGCCTCAGAACTTAGTGGGGGATCAGCCACCCTCTCTCAACCCTGCCATCATTATAATTACATCTATCTGGCTTCTAACTGTTAAGTGTCGCCACCTGGCCATTGCACTCTTTTACTGGCAGAAAGCTTTTTTCTGTCAATAATACACTTTCATTTCATTGAGATATAGGATAGAAGCCTTTGTTTTTCAGGTACTCTCAGGCAGCAAATTTTAATTTTGTCATCCTGGACCCTTAGGATGTTGCTCCCTGTCCCTGTTATGTTCTCAGGATTTCCTGGAAGGAAAAGTATCCTCTTTGTTATAGACATTGGGGTTCTCAAGATGTTTTTCATACAGTTTCATATAAAATACTTCTTACAGGTATTATGAGTATATCATGGGTAACACTATAAGCTTATTTCCTGATTATTGGCTATATTATAATGTTGAAAATGTTTCCTGATGTCCAATGCAATATCAGTATTTTAATACCATTAATGTTAATGGTAGTCAATATTTATTTGTGCCAGATAATCTTTTATAGTCACCATTTACTGTTTGTAAGACCCTGATACATAAATATAATTATCTACTCTCCATTCTTGGTACGAGGTACACAGGGGCACAGAAACTTGTCTAAAAGCTCTACAAATTATGTGTTTTTGGTTATATCCTGGCTGGAAGATTGGTACCCTAAATGCTCATATGTGCTGTGTATATTATTAAGAAAGTCTCTAGCTTGGAATTTTCTTCGTTGAAGCTACTATAAAAAGCAAGATCGAAGTGCCAGTCAAATAATTGGCCCTATATTAAGTATCCTTCAGTGTTATTCTTTCCAGACGCACAGTCTTTTCACAGCTCATTACATCCTATCTTTTTTCTCTTTTTAAATTAATACCTTTCTGAGCCCAGTGCTAAACTCACTCAAGTCAGAAGTTATGAAAAAGCATAATGGGGTTTTCATTAGAAGACATGTTCCTGGCAAGTCATTTAAATGAAGGAGTTGATCATTTAAAACACAGAAAAGAATAGATCATTTTGAATAAAAATTAAGTTGAATTCAAATGTTTTCCTTGATCTCTGTAGTCTTTTAAACTTATGCAAAAAAGGTGGTAAAACTATAGGTTTAAAATCAGGAGCTGTCACATTGTTAAGTGACATTGTCTACTACCCTGCAATAGCTACCAGGGATAGAGTTGTTCATTTTCTCTGGCTTCCTTCAAAATGAGCATTGTCCCTACAAAGTAGTATTTCTTGTTTATTTTTGTTAGACAAATATAACATGTTAATCGAGGAACAATTGATAAAACAAAGAACATTGAAATTACTTTTTTCTCATGTTCTGTAGTAAACGTTTAATAATTTGAGTTCCTTTTTCATTTTTTTTGTACTGCGAATTGAACTCAGGACCTCATACTTGCCAGGCAGGCGCTGTGCCACTGAGCTATTCCCCTAGCCCCTACAGTTTTGAGTTTCTTTTCTGTCTCTTTGTATCTATTTATATCCAAATCAAAACTTAAATCATTGGTCCTGCGATTGTAAGAAGAGGTTGCCCAAAGTCGCAAGTCGGTATACAGATTCACAAACACAGAGCATCTCCTTTCTCTCCTTCTTCTAGAGCTGCCGAACACATAGATACCTATCGTGCATACACAAGCACCACATGCTGCACATCTATACAGGTGGACATATTTAAACACATGTGCACATACATGTTAACCAGAAAGCATACAAATACATGAAGTCACACATGCCTGCACACAACCCACCATGCAGACATGAATGTGCCCCGACACAGGACAGCCTCTGCAGGGGCACCCACCACTGCTGCAGAAGTCTGGCTCTTGCCTCTAATTCCACTCCTTGTAAGGACTTGTAGAGACCAGCCTGAAGGACGTTTCTTGCTCCCACTGTGAACCTGATTAACCCCTTTCCGTTTCTCCCTCAGGAGAGATCCAGGCTCTGACACGTGGTGAAGGTGCAGGAAGAAGCGTCCTTGAGCATAGTGATGCCCCTAGAAGTCACGTCTTCATTCTTCATTAGCACTTCACCTACTTGTCATGTGGCCAAGTAAAAACCGCGAATTTGAGCTTTTCTTGTTTGTGCAACTTACTAGAAGTCAAGGTAAAAAAAAGCTGTCACAGTTCTTTAGATCTAGCATGAAAGAAGTAGCCCGGTTTATGTAATGAATTTTCAGTTTTTGAACAATCACATTTTTACTGCAATCAGCTTTCTTTACAAATAATGCTGTGCTAGTCAAATGCACATGTAAAGTGTGTTTCTCATTATTGACTGGAGAACATTTCCTTTGAAGGGGCTTGGTGAGTTACTGATTATCTTTATTGCTTCTGAAACATACATCTGCTTTCTTTGACCAAAAGTACAGTAAGTAAAAATGTAGGCGCGGTTTTAATGTTAAGAAAAGTAGTGGGGCACGTATGTGAGTCTTAGTCTGAGCCAGGATAACATGTGCAGTGTACAGGAATCAGAAGTGCAAATTTACAAGTGTCTTTTGCACTAATCTTTTTGTTTTCTTTATTTCTTTAAAATTTTTACTTTAAAAGCCGTTTTTGATTTAAAGAAAAATTGAGAAGATAATACAGAACTTTCAAATACTCCAGTACACTTTATCTTATTGTTGACAGCACGCATTGGCATAGTGCATTTGTTAAGGTTAATGAGTAGTTCTTCCACATTGAGAAAATGCGTAGTTTATTCAGGTTTCCTTAGATGCTACCTCACATGTTTTTTTTTTTTTTTTTTTAATTTTAGAAACATAAAAGTA
>PVLD010024014.1:0-26290 GCA_004027595.1 Dinomys branickii | reverse complement strand
GACTTTTCTTTATTGCCCAGGATTGCTTTTGCTATTCTGGGTCTCTTCTGGTTCCAGATGAATTTGAGGCATATTTTCTCTAGCTCTGTGAGGTATGTTAACGGTAGTTTGATGGGAATTGCATTGAATCTGTACAACAGTTTTGGTAGTATGGCCATTTTTACAATGTTAGTTCTTCCTAACCATGAGCATGGTATGAAGCTACTTTAAAACCCTGAGCGTAAACATCTCCCTGAGGGGGGAAAAATAACCAGGGAGTGTCTCTAGCTCCAGTTGAAGATCTGAAGGTATGCATAGAGTTGTGGTCTAAAATACGGTACCTGAAACTGACATGAAAGCTCTACAAGATATTGTCAGTATTTTGGAGCCAACAAGGAGGGTTGCTATGGGCTCTGCAGTTCAAGTCACTAAGTACAGGCTTCCCATCTTGGAGAAAAGCATGACTGATATATTCTACTGTTCACTCTGTAATAGTCCACTGATGTTAAGTCCAAAACCAGCCTCTATTTTCTTAGCTTGAGCCCATACAGAAGATACACTGCTGCCCATTATCATGAGCAGGAGAGGAAGTCTAAGCATCGTGAGTGTACGGAAGTACATACAGAAGCCACAGCCTCCTTTGTCAGGGCCTGCGTTTGTCAGCCCATACTGACTGCAGCGCTTGAGAGATGCAACACGAAGCAATTACAGACAAGCTTCCAGCAGTCTCGCCGTTGTGATCCTGGGCTGGCTGGTCAGTCCTCCCCTTCTTTATTCCCTGTGCCTGTCTCCGCCTGGAGTTGTTGAGAAGGTATTCACACCGAGGCCCTTGATAACACAGAATGTTTAACTGCATAAAATCTTTCATTCTCTTTCAGATCTGTCACTGGCAGAAGTGGAGATGAAAAGACTGGAAAGTGCAATTTGCTTTTGCCCTCAGTTAGATTCTAAATGTAGAAATTAATGAGAGGTTTGCATGGTTTAAAAAAGGAAGATGCAAACATGATGTAATGCAACCTTGCCTGTGTGCTTTCTCTTTCTCTTCCTGTGTGCTCCCCCACTTCTTTCCTTCACTCTGCTGTTTCTCCCTCTTTATTCTTTTCCTTTTCTCCTGTTACCATTTCCTACAATGTACATAGGAGTTAAAATCCACCTCTAGTCCAGGGGTAATAATTTTTTATTCAAAGGCAGGTAATTATCTGTGATGTTCAGGGCTGAAAATCACAGATTAACTCTTCCTTAGTCCTGTTGAATCCCTTCCAAAACCCATAACTGCTTTTTTCAGTCAAGCTAGCAGACATATGCTGAGGACTCACACAGAGAGGATCTGTTCAGAGAAAATCAATCTTTAAGTAAGAATCGCCCACTGCAATTGAGTTCTGTGTACTTTCAAACATGTCGGCCCAGCTCACCAGTTAAATCTAAATAAAAGGTTTCTCACTGCTTCGTGTTCTCCTTCGGGGACTGGAAAGGCCAAGACGTGAGTGTCATCTTCCTATCCAGCTTGTCGAACATGTCACTGTGGGGAGAATTATTGAGCCATTTGATTTCTGCAACCAGGAAACATGAAAGCAGAAATATCACTCTGGCTTCTAGAATGCATGCGGAATAGGCTTTGGTTTGGGTGGAAGGCGGTCTTACACCCCAAGGGCCTTACATGTCAAAAGAAAAATGTAAGTCAAAGGCAGGGGAACATAAAGCTCTGTGCTGCACCTGGTATTTGACCAATGGCTGAACATCAGCATAAGTCAGATTAGTTAGTCTCATGGAATACTGAACAGATGAGTGGCGGCTTTCCTTCCATGGGGCCGCAGAAGTGCTGATCTCCAGCAAGCTGTGGCCTGTTGCGAGGGATGACACTCCTAAAATAAACTAATTTTAACAGCAGTTCTGACTGTAGAATGCACAAATTAAAAGGTCTTCATTCATTTGGCAACAGGTAACAAGCCTCAATGGAAAGAGGCTTATAAATTTCTTTAACTTATAAAGTCTTTTAATGAAACTACAAACGTTTTATTTTGTAATTGGTTGTTTTGTTCATCTGTTTGATTTAAGGATTAAGATGCTCCTAACATCTCCAAAATGGACCTTCTGTTTGAGCTAGACATGTGCACGTACAATGAGCAGGATAAACAGAGAGAGAGAGATGGGGAGGAACAGAGAAAGCCTTTCATTGTCTCTGGTTTCCTTCAACCCTGTCATTCTCAGTTAAACATTTTGGCCCACGTCTGCCCTTGTGACTTGTACTTTCACACATCATCACACAAGTAGCAATATTCATTCTGGAGAAGGAAACTGTGGATCATGAAGAAACTTTGGAAGGGGTGTGGCTGTGAGCAGGATAGATTTTCTGGATAGGGTAAAAGCATTTGCGTTCATCTTCGGCCATACAGTACGAGTTAGGTTTGAAGGGACCTTCACAACCTCTCTTCCCACTACTTACTGCACTTGGGAACAGGTGTGCTGGAAAGGCAGTTTTATGCTGCTGCAGAGCTTCCTTCATTACACAATGTTTACCTGGCCACATTTTTCACCTGTTCCATAAATGACCTTTAATATCAACAGCAGCATCAGTGAGTCTGAATTTTAAAAAAATGTAGCCTGTAAAGAAAGACCTTGCCTTGTAGTGGATTATACCAGTGAAGGGAAACCCAGTGTCAGTTGCTTCAGAAGGAAGTCCTAAGAAATAAGGGCAACAGGATGGTGCCGACTGACAGTGGGAAGGTCAGCTGGGGAAACCATATTAGGGATGGTCCTGGGACGTCCTGCAAAATGGAAGTGAGAATAGGCTACTCTTTAAGAGGGAGGTGGGCAGAAGTGAGAGAGTTAACTTCTCATACATCAAGGTTACTGCTTGCTGTTAGTGAACTTGACAGAATTAGGGTACTGCCGAGGGAGACAGACAACCTCCAGGGGAGTTTTAGGGAAGGCACTTGCCATATTCTAACATCATTTCAATTAGCGGAAAAAAGCCCCTCTTAGGGATATTTGATCCTTGTCTCATCAGCACAAGAGTGTACTTTGCAGAACACTCCACCTCTCTGCTTAGTACACTGTAGTTTTAAGTGATAAGACTTCTGACTTTGTTCCCCTGGGAATTTGTTATAAAATCTAAAGATATCTCTGCATTACAATTGTGTTAAAAAGGCCCATTTTGAGAGCTGATTTTATTTATTGTAGAGCATCACAACAATTTATAGTGTTATGTGTTAAATATTAATGCAGTTCTCTTACTCTAGTGATACCCAGACATGATGCCAGTGTTTAATTACGGAATAGCAGTCAGAGGCTGCCTGGAAGCTGCCCTACTTTACCCTTAAAATTCTACACTCTCGCAGAGAATTGTAAAACAATAAAATAAATTTCTACCTACATTTCAATCCAGTGATTCCTTGCAAATGAGATTATCTCCCAAAGTAGATGGAGCTGAGCTGAGACCTGATGTGACTCTCAGTCCTCTCCTTGCAAGTTATCCTACGCAGCCTTAACGGAACCCATAGCACTGAAAGATAATACAGTTTTCATCCACCAGCCTACTGTAAGGCGGGATGCGGATGCTGTCCTTCCTGTCCCACCTGTTTGGATGAAAGCATCCGCATCCCGCCTTACAGTAGGCTGGTGGATGAAAACTGTATAAGCATAATTAAGCCCCTCACCCCCATAGATCTTGGAAGTAGATGCATAGATAAATCTCTTTACCCTGATGGAAATGGATGTCGGGGGGGACTTAGCTGTATAGACTAGGTTTGACTCGGCATTAATAGTGCAGTAGAGACTGGGTCTGCCTCTCACACTGCTTCTTTTGATAGTTTCATTGGATACCACACAGGAAAGACACTGAGCATGGAGAGAAATGGTAGATTGATAGTTTCCTATATTCTTCTGCAATGGAGTGACAGGAGAGAGGTATGAATCTGGCGAAATAGCTTTTTTATTTTAACACTATCAGTGTATTTCTTCTTTTTATCGCCTTCTATTATAGTTAGTTCTATAGGAAGTCACTTTGGATAAAATGAGAAAAGAGAAAAAGGAAATTCTAGACCTAAGCAAGCAAATGATATTTTAATACAGTAATTATGGCGATGGTATGCACTGTCATTCAAACATATTGAAAACAGGGTTTAAAATGATACAGCCCCTGTAAAAGGCAGAGTTGTGATTTTAAGATGGAGAACTGGGTTGACAGTGAAGTAACTAGCATTAGCCAGGTTCTCCTGCCAATAATAACTGTTAATTTTGAGGAGGGACATGAAAATTTGGAAGGCACTGGAGAGGAATCAGCCACGGGGAGCCATTCATCTACACATGAAAACCTGGCACCACACTGGTGGAGAACTGTGTTTATGAAAATTTCCCACTGCGATTGGAGAACCTTCCCCTGTGACCCCCTCGGATACATGACGGGTGGAAATCAAAACTCCTACATACAAGGGCCCAGCGGATGGAAATTGGGGCATTTGGAGTGGAGAGAGACTGTGGGGAAATCTTAGAAATGGAGAAGCTGCAGAAATTGAGCCTCAAGATTTCTGAAGAGCCAAAAATCTGTATCAAATCCTTGTTGACTCTTGAAGGAGATGGAAACACCAAAAGTATTTCAGTTGCTGGTCCTTATCGGAGAGACAGAGTCTGGAATTTAAATTCTGACCACTAACAGCGCCTTTGTAAATACAAGGACCTTCCATTAGAATGCAGAATGGACACATAAAGACTGCGTAGCAGAATGATGGAATTTCCCAGAAGTTTATGTGAAATCCAAATTGTCTTCTCCTAATAAAGGGTAAAGCTATGACTCCACCCTAGTCCCACGTGATCCACTAGTAAATTTTGATAGACTTGTGAGTAAAAATACTCTTCATAAAAACATGAAATCTAAATTGCTTCAAAGCCACAACTTCAGCAAACAAAACAACAAACATCACTAGTCACACCAAGTAAGGAAAGAAAAAAGAAAAAACAATGAAAAGTGGTAAAGGGAAAAAGTAGTCTAGAGAAACTGACTGAAGGATGGTCCAGATGCCAGAAGTAGCACTAGAGATTTGAAAGCAAAGTAAATTTGGTCAAAGACTTAGATGATCACACTGAAAAAAATAGAGATCTAAGAAAAGAAGTGGAAGCTACAAAGAAAGAACAAACTAGAACTTCTAGAAATGAAAACATATTCTCTGAAATGAAAACAATAATCAATGGGTAGATTAGAAGAAATCAGTAAACTTGAAAACGGGTAAATAGAAATAATCCAATAAAATAAATAAAGAGAAATAATTATCTAATCAATAAGTCAGAAGCCTGTGAAAATGTATTTGCTTTTTAGTCTGTTTAAACAATTTGATTAAGAAAATAGTTTATAATACTGACTTTTGATCATATTCAGGTGTCTCCAAGGCTGCAGGATTGAAAGCACCTGTGAGAAATTCATATAGATGAGCCTATACTAATAAAATTCTCTTTTAGTTTTTCTTAACCACTGCATGAATGATGGCAAGAACGGTAACTCTTATGACTCAGAGTGATGATCATATTTAATTTTTGGAAAATGTTGTTAGGGTCCTCCTAATGGTTGTCATAGCAACTTTAGAAATGCATGAGGCTTTGTTTAGGCAGTTTCCATGTTAGTATATTAGTGAGCTTTCCTGTTGCTGAGACACAGATCTAATGCTCACATCATAAGAGAAGAGATATTTACTGTGGCTCCTGGTTTCCAAACGTTCTGCCAATGGTTAGTTGGCTCCACGGCAGAAGTGTCATGACAGAAGGGCTGGTGAAACAGAGATGTTCAGTTCATGGTGTGGCCAGGAAGAACTGTAGAGTAGGGGAACAGTGTCAGAGAGGAGGGGCCAAGGATCAGAGACAGACCCCAAGGCCACTCCTCTGTGACCCCCTCAGGTACAACCAGTGTGTGTTCCAGCAATCTCTTGGGTAGTTCCTGAAGCCAATCATTTTGACCGTCCACCCTAATGGCCATAATAGATTGGATTGTGTAAGTGACAGTATCTCTAAATTGGCCCAAAGTATAAAATGATTATAACCATCTGTCAAATTTATTGGAACCTCTTGAAATACTTTGGAGTATTGGAATAAGGCTTCAGCTTCACTTCCCTGCTTGTACGGTTTTCTCTTATAATTGAATCAAATACATTAGCCTGCTTAAATATGTGGTTCAGGTCATCTGTTGTGTAATGTACTTCGAAGTTCCCAATAACCCAGCAATTGATAGAAGCCATCAGGACTGCATTTGCAATTTCTTAATAACTGGACTTTAAAACATGCCGCCAGGTTTCTTATTAATTAACACTCTATTGTGAACACCAAGTTAGATAACATTTTACAAATTAGGGCTCTGGACTACTTAAAGGTAACAAGATTTATACTCTATGGCTCTACCTCTAGACAGTTCCTCAAAATTGCTGCTGTTTAGGAAATTCAGGGCGTCTAATTTGCTATTGCTGCTGTTTTATACTGACACCTTCAAATTAGCATTCTGTACTAAAGAAAAAAGATGCCAGCGCACTGTACGAAGTTAAATAAATGTTTTCTGTTCATAAGAATGGCTACTACTGTGGGCATAATCTGCTTTCAGAGGCCAGGGGAAGTGTTCATTATGGTAGCTTTACTAGTGACAAAATGCCTAATAAATCCTCGGGAAATGAGAAGGTCTTGTTATTTGAGCAGCCCACTGCATTCAATTAGAAAAAGAAGCAATGCTGCTTTTGGTGGAGCCCCAATTCTTCTACAGAAAGACAAGAAACACTGTCTGATTTGTAGAATTCTGTGAAATAGCTTTTCCACTACCTGTAAGATAGATTATATAAAACAATCATGCCGTACTACCACTAACACATATAATTATGCAAAGACAATGAGGCAATAAAATGCATATTGTTGCCAAAATAGATAAAAACCAGCGCTCATCTGAACGTCCTCTTATTAGCTCCTGTGGTGTTCTGGTCACTTGACCAGCTATTACACCCTTGTTTTAGAGAACTAGACACTATGATGGAAAGAAAGTACTGTAAAATATTTGATAGTAAGGAGTTTGCAATAGTTTGCCTTCAGGAATAATCAAATGTTCATAGTTTGGTTATTTCTTACCCTCGGAAACGAACACTAGGGGAACAGTGTTAGAGTGAATTTTAAACAAATTCTGTTAACGGCTAGGAATTTGAAGTGCAGTTCTAGTAAACTTCAGCTAGCAGACTAAGCTTCGTTTTTTTCCAGAATATTTAGCCATCTTTTTTTTCTAATTCGTAACACTGATCTTTTTAAGGAACTGAGAGCAAAGTCAAATTATAAGAAAGAATGTGAAAGGCAATTTGAACAGTTGAATGTTCTGAAAATATTATGTGTGTATGTATTATAATCTATCATTATAGGTTCTACATATATAGATTATATATATGTGTGTGTGATTTCAAATGAATTACTAGAAAGGTAGTAGTTGGATGAAAGACATTTCCCCGTGGAAATCAAAACCAGCTTGCTCATGCTTAAAATTGGGCACAGTTCTCTATTTACATTGCTGCATTCCATAGACTAACATACTGTGAAATCGCAAACTATGCTGTCTTGGCTAATGAATATATAATATACTGTGAAAGGATAATCCTTACATTGAAAGGCAGAAGCACAATTTTCTTAGAAACCCCTCTATATCAATATTTACTTAGCTGTATTTATGTTATGCATATTAATATTATTCATATAGCTCAGTAGATTGAAACTAAAAGGAATTGTTTGGATTGAATCAAAAACCTTATTTTCCTTGACTAAATTTCTGTAATGGCCTTTTCTGTGGTTGATGAACCCATTTCAACCTTTCACATGCAATGCAATTCAAGAGTATGTATTGTATTCTTTTAATTACACCTAACCACTTTCAGGTTCCGTAAGTTCCTACAAAAATAATTCCTGGGCTGTGGCCTATGTATTTATTGATTTATGTCTGATTGTTGGAGATGTGTGGCCTTAGAATTCCAGAAAAATGAATGAAAGTCAATAGGTTTAAATGGGTCTGCGTTTCAAAAACTCACGAACCTTAACAGACTTTTGGTGTTTATTATATTTTCTGAACTTTTCGAGAAATTCACCAATGCTTTGAGCTATAGAAAAATCCATAAGGTAGAAGGGAATGTACATAGGAAGAGGGGCAGGAAGAACAAACCAACAATCAGAAAAGTGCCTATTATATGCTCCTTGAAACTGTGATGGGTTACCTGACCTGAAGGTCTTTTCCTTGATATTTGATTATTTTCCTGAGTACTGTGATTCTTATATGCCTCAGTGCAGTGTCGGAGACAAGGAAAGAATTATCAAAGGTAAAAAGAAAATCAATTCACATTTTGAATCCTCTGAGGTCATAGGTACCTAAGGAAAGTGACTACATGGTCTGTGTCTGTCCTGTGTCCATTGTAAAAGTACATTCTTTGAATGAAAAAGGTGATCTGCCTTTCCCTAACCAGTGGTTCTTACCTAGAAGTAAATAAATGAGCTTCAGAAGTGTGTGCCAACATTGAGTTTATGTTTGTTGTTCATTAAAGGTGGAACAGGGAGTGTCCATAGATACCATGACGTTCTTCATGGAGAAAATGTAAACAATTCATCAACTGAAACTGAACTACAATTCACATTTCATCACTTCCCCAAGAAAGTACTGGGGCCAACTCCTGGCCGAGTACGGTCATCACACATGCACTCTTGCAAATATGTCAAAACTCCCCCAGCTTCCCAGCTTATTCATTTGCATTTTGGGGGGATATGGTGGATGTTATCTCTCCTCAGTGCTGATAATATTAACATATTTCCTGGAACACTGGACTTATGGATTGTTCCTGTCCAAATTGTAGCTTATGATTGGCTCAGATATTTTGAAACACTTTTTTCCTCTCCTAAACAAGTAAAACCTTTAGTCCAAAGTTCAAGGTATGAAGCTTCAGTGAAATAAGTTAAAGCTCAGAGAGGGAAGGAATGTGGAAGGATAGGAATGAAGAATCAATGACCTATTAACAGTTGTGATTCTCCAACTTGATATAGCATGTGATAGTATAACCCTAGCTTTTACAATCTATAAGCAGCTCGGAAAATGTGACCTTTGAATTACAGTTGTTCTCACAAAGCTTTCATTGTGCATAGTACAAATAGCTGCCACCAGCATATCCCTTACAGGCTGCAGAGAAGAGAGTCTGCATGTAAGCAGAGGAGTGCATGCTGTTTAGACAGAGCCCAGGCCACTCACAGGCAGATGTGATAGATGGTGAGTGGCAGAAACCTCCTCGGCCAGGGTACCAGTATTAGAAGTTTGCTTGTCACTGATTTACAGTTCTCATGTGGGAAGAAGTCTGAAGCTAAAGTGTGAAGTTAGCTGAAGTTTGTTGACTTAGTGGTTTTTCTCTTCTACTTGTGAAGCTGTCAAGGACTGAATATTCATAAACAGGACTGAGATGCTCTGACTTCTGTTGGCTATGTTTCTACCTACCATTGTTTTCCATGTACAATGTAGCCCAAATCTCCACACTTTCTTTGAGTAATGGGTTGGGTTTTCCTCTGTCACCAGTGGTAAAATAAGCCTTTAGAACTTCTTTACATTATTTTGGTAAACAGTAAGTTACAGGAATACAGTTCTTACATGCTTATGGCAGGCAGTGTGCTGCTTTAGGGCCTAACCCATGCAAATGGTTTAACATATTGACCCATCCTTTCTGACTTGTTCTTTTTACTGTATCATCTTGGTTCGGAGAACATGTTTGTTAGGATTCTAAAACACCTGAAGGGGTTTAGGGGAGGAACACTCTCGAGGCATGGCTCTGGAGTCATGAGCAGGTGTTACGGACCAGTTCTGGCATCAGCTGAGAGTGGAGATGTGGGACATTCATTCAACTTCTCTAGGCTTCAGTTTCCTCCAGTAAGAGTGGCAGTATCTAACATTTGAGGGACTACTCTGCAGCCAAGCTTTGTGCATGAAATTTTCAGCTGATCCTCAAAGCAATTCTATGAAATAGAAACAAATAACATTCTACACTTTCATTTGCAGAAACCTGAAGTTTGCACAGGTTGTCTCCCACAGCAGATGGCAGAGGCAGGACCTCAGCCTGGCAGTCTCACCACAAAGCTCAGTTGTTGAATCAAGGCCTAGTCAAACACCTTTGAGGTTCACAGTGGCGTCAGTGACTTTAGTCCAGTCTGAACGGAAAGCGCATCTCTGCAAGCAGGAGGGAGCTTGCTGTACCCTTTTAGCCGATTTTATACTCTTAGAATGGTGGTTCCCAGATTTCAAACCTGTATTGGCAGATTTATAAAATACTTTTCATAAAGGGAAGCAAAGGTTTCACCTTTATATTTTAAATACTAGCACTAATTGACTTTGCTTTGAAGATATATTAAGACTGAGCATGGTGGTGCCTGCCTTGCAGTCCCAGTGCTTTGGGAGGCTGAGGCAGGAGGATTGCAGTTTCAATCCCAATCTGGGCAATTTAGTCAGAGCCTGCTTCAAAATGTAAAAATTAAAGAGATACAGGATGGAGGTCATGATTTGAACTTTTGTGCTTTTTTGTGTGACATCATTTGCTTAGTGATCTGTCATTTAACCAGTTACCTTTTCAAAACCTTACAAGGTTACTCTGCATTCCCAAATTTTTCTATAGTACCCAATTATACATCTACACTCTGCAGTCACATCTCTTCCCTTTAATCTTTTTTTTTTTTTAACCATTTCTATGTCTACCATTCTTGGAAAATCCTTCAAAATGATGCACAAGTGTTTTGGAGTAGATTCTTCAATGTCTTTTTACTTTTAACTATTGATTCTTCTAACCCAAGAGTTAGCAAACCACAGGAGGCAGATCAAATCCAGCTAAGCATGTTTTTGCAAATAAATCTGTCCTCACATGTTGACACCTTGTCTAAAAGCTGCTTTTTGTGATACAACTGCAGACCTAAGTAATTATGATAAACATTCTGGGGTCCACAAACCTAAAATATTATCTCATCTTTTAAGAAAAAGCTTGATAATATTTACTAACCCCCTCTTTCATAACTATCAAATGAAATCTCATATCTCTGGTGTTGTATGTTCCACTTTTCTGCTCAGAACTTGTTAACTGCTCTTTATACTTTACCATGGATACACCAGAAGGTGTCTGGATTTCCCAGCAGGCATCAGATGCCAAACACAGATGACCCTCATTTGTCGTTTTGACTTTTTAATGACATTGTCATCTCTAGGCTGGATAAAATGATGAATTCAAATGTACATGTTCATCATACCTTTGACCACTTGGGAGTGTGCTGCCATTCTACAATGTAATTCATGTCTATCACTCTGTGAACTATGATACACAGTGGGCTTCTGATGAAATCTTATTACTGAAAACCTACTATGTGGTAGGGATGTCAGCAAACCTGCACATATAAATAACCTTATTTGTCTCATACACGTGCATGCCTAGTTTTTATAATCATCACTATGCAGTATCCTGATATGCATAGTGCAATAATTTCTGTATTGCAATCTTTTATGTCAGATTGCAATACAGAAATTACTTTTTAATTCAGAATGAATTTATGCTTTGATGAAAGACACAGGTGAACAGATAAAAATAATATATTTAAGCTCCAATGGAGACATACAACACTATCAAAGTGCAGATGAAATAATACAGGAAACCCAGGGAGGTTCAGTGGCTTTGTGGAGGAGGTGACACTTGAACTGGATATTAAACTTGGGAAAGTTTCACGAGCCTAAAAATTCATGGCACTGGAAAGAATAGAAGGAAGTCAGATTTGTAGGATTTGGGGATTGCAAGAAATAGCAGCAGATAAAACTAGAAAGGACATGCTATATAGGAAAGATTTCAGATATCTTATTAAGTAGAGAATTAATCCTGCACAGGATAGGGCATCTTATATTTCTGAACATGAGAATGACCATCAGATTCTACCTAGATTATAAATTCCAGAGGCAGAGAATTACATTTCATGCATTTGTTTTTCTCCCATAGGGCTTACCCGTTCTGCCCTGCACCTAGTAAACATTCAATAGTAGTTGTTCACTGATTAATTTCTCCCTTAGGGTGAATCATTTCTGACAGGTTTGTAGCCAAAAACCAACTTTCTGAGCTTTCTGTGAGCCTGATGAAATGCTAACACCAGGGTAGTTTTTTGTTGTTGTTGTTGTTTTTTAAGCAGCAAATATCATTAAGGTGACATGAAGCATCCAATTCACGATACTTCTTGGGGCCTGTCATCTTCACTCTAGCAAATGGTGGTGGTGTTTTCGGCTTTGAGCAACATCTGGGAAAATTTGCAACTTCCTAATAAAAGCTGAAAATTTATTCTCACTTAGCCCACTTGAAATAGCGATGAGAAATAACCATTTCTCTGCATTCCTTAAAATGACTTGCTGTCAGCATTATCATCATCATCATCGTGATTTAAACCACAGAGAAAGGAAATGATTCACAAAGCTGTAGCGTCTGATGCATTGGAAAAGTTCTACCCTTCCTCCATCCATGTAGAATCTAAGCCCTTGGCCTCCTGTTGTGTAAGTGCTAGGCATTTGCAGCCTGAGCTAATTGCCCAGTGCTACAGGAATGATGGAGGGCTGTCTGAATTGCTAATGGAACCATCAGTCCTCAAGTTGTGTTTGTGGCGTTGGCATTTAAGAAAGAGAGGGAGGGCTGGGGATATAGCTCAGTGGAATAAGCGCTTGCCTAACAAGCGCAGGGTCCTGAGTTCGATCCCCAGTACCGCAAAAAAAAAAATTAAAAAAAATTAAAAAAAAAAAAAGAAAGAGAGGGAATTTTTAAAATATGTCATCAGAGCATCTTTAGAAGTGTGGAGACTGTTTTGTTTCCTTCCACAGCAAAATCTAGGATGATATTTTCACTCCAAACCTTCATAAAGCCGGTACAACAGGGTATCTGGATGTCTGACTTGGTTACTAAGGGAGAATCCGGCCGTCTCTCCTTTGCCTGGAACCACGGTCCCCTATAATGGCTCTGATGCAGATAGATTTGGTAATTAGTTAGGCTAGTAAGTAACAGCGTCAGCGACTTTATCTTAAGAGACCAACTCTGGTTTTCCCTTCTGGTGTTTGGTACCATCGCACCTGGGGGCTCAGTGTGTAGGGCCTGTGGAAGTCAACCTGCACCCCTGCCGGTCTTCTCCAAGCTGCTTCTGTGATGCCGCTTTTCTTCTTATTTTCTTCGTGCCCTCTCTGGGCTGTACCACACCAGTGTATTTACTCTGAACCACACATCAAATGGCTTCACATTTGGAGTGGTGTGCCCCACGCAGATTTCTATAGGAAATACTTTCCTTGTTTCTAGCCCTTTGGCTAAACCAAAGCCTGGTTGTGGCAACATTCAATGTTTCCAGCTTCCCTTCTTTCTATGAGACAAGTCTCCACATCCTCTTTTGTACATTTCTGCCTTAATTACACCAGCTTGCCAGAAGCCTGCAAAGATAGCCATCAGTTTAAGGGCATAAAGCTCGTGTTTCTTTCAGTGGAATGTCCTTCATATGTGAGCTCTGAATTCATCCACAGAAATGGCAATAATTAAACAATATTAATGATATATGAACAAGCTACCTTGTGCTGGTCATATTGTTATATACAGTGGCACACATAGGTGCTCACTTAACCCTTGCAAATAGAAAGGGGGGAGTGCCACACTCAAAGAGAGCCTCCTCCAGACCTAAGCAGAATCCCTTTATGCCTGGACATCGCCTTTGTGCCTACCTCCCTGCCAGGCACTGCCGTTCAATAATTCTGCCAAGTGGTGTCTTTTCCTCGGGACAGAGTGCTAAACAGTGATTTATTGCTTGAATACACATTGCGTTCATGGAAGTAATGTTTAAAACAACAGTAAAGCACTAAATAAATTATTCATTCCATGCTAATTCTTCACTTTTATGCGCTGTAGTGAGCGTCAAAATAAGCAGCCTGTGGGGCATTTTATTTTTGCCACATTAATCTTGGACAATTTAAAGAAAAAAAAAAGAGGAAACCTAAAGAAGAGATTCCATTCTAAAAAAAAAAACAGATTTCTTTCATCCTCCAGCCTCCAACGGCAGAAGAGAGGTCTAGTGGACTGACTTGCTTTTCTGCTCTCGACCCTCACCTGGTGAATCACTTACTGGAGCCCTCTGACCACCAAAGGCCTAGTCCTTGCCAGGAGGCCAGAAAGCCAGTGGGCTCTAGGTGACTTGCATTTTGGGGAGTGCATAGGATTTCAAAGTCCTTAATTCCACTGACTGCAATTTAGAATTAAAGGATGGTGAGCGGAGAGAAGCAGCAGGGCCGTAGTTACCCACTTTTGCAGCTGATTTCTCAAGTAGAAGAGAGTGGTCACTTGTTTCTAGTCTCCTTGATCATCTTTACTTGAAGCCTCATTCCCTGTGTCTGCTTAGGCTCAGGTGAGCGATTTCCAACTCACAAAATGCCCTATTAGCATATAGCAGAGAGGTAGTTTTGTAGGTTCTCAAGAAGTTTCACTCTTTTGTGAACATGATCTCTCTACCCACAGAGTGAATTGTTCAGTTAAACGCTCTGCCACTGAGCTGTAACCCCTACACGGTGAATTCTGATTCTGAAGGTAGAAATGGTAGAGGAGCTCTCACACAGCCATCTTCTGAGTGTCCAGTTCCACATCAGAGGTGAAGAGCATCTAGGTAGGATTATGTTCTACCTGATCACCAGCCTACTCCCATCTGCTACATGAAAACAACAAAAGGTGTCATCTATGTGAGGTGCATCGAGGCGTGCTGTGTCCAGAGAGCCTAGCTTGGGCTGCTGGTGCAGCTAAAAGTGGACAGTTCACCTTACATGCAGAAGCCCTGGGATCAGCACCCAGCTCCACAAAACAATAATAAGAGAAAACAAACAAAAACCTGAAGTTGTTAGATTGAAAAGGTTTTATCTAATATTAGCTAACTACCCCTCCTCTGTATTTTCATAGTCCATAATTTCTTCATCATTTAATGCAAATAGGTGTAACACAGCTTCAGTGTATGTGGGCAGGTGTCTGTTTTATCTCATTTGCATCCAGGATGCCCCATAGAAGGACAAAGAATGCACTGTGCATTACAGAGATGATAGATGGATAGATAGATATAGATAGATAGATATTTAGATAGAGAGGCAGATGGCAGGAAGGCAGGCAAGCATGCAGACAAAAAGAAACTGTAATTGAGCTGTGTGAAAGCAAAAAGTCAAAATTTGCAATACTTTCAAGCTCTTTCTTCTATTTCCTTCTCCAAAAACATCAGATAATTTGGTGGGTATGTACCTGAACTCTCAGACTGTTCCTGTTTAAACCCATCCTTTCCTACATTATTTACAAGTGAATCTTGGTCAAGCCACTAAAACTTCCTGACTTGTGGCTAAGAAGCAAAGAAGAAAAACAAGATTTGTCTTCCCAGGGTGGTTGAGAAGGTATAGAGGTTGTGTTATTTGAAATGTCTAACAAAGCCACACACCAAGTACTTAATAAATTACTATAACAATGTGGTTGGAAAATGGAATGAAAATTCCACCAACTAATGTAATAAGAAGAGAGAAGGAGGTTAAATGAACTAAGGTCATTCAGAAAGGTATTAAAATTGGCTTTGCAATCAGAGTCCATCCCTATCAATTATACCTTTAGGCCCCAGGTTACCTCTGTAATACTCAATTTGACATACCTGCATCCTCCAGAAAGGGTGAGGATCACATAGAAGGAAGAGGCAAGACATGGAATTTAGACTTTGATTCCAGATCTGCACCCTGATATGCTTACTTTTGCCCTGAGCCGTTCTTTCCTATATGGAAGTGCAATCTCTATGGTGTCCTGGCCTACATTCAGAAATCCCACAGATTTGTTCATGAAAGTGAACACTTTTGAATGAAAGGCCAGAAAAATCAATAAACCTTTGGGTTGGATCATAGACATGTTTTACAACCACTCAGGCTTCATAAAAGAGGTGCACTGCATTGAATTATCTGTGGCATTTAATCCCTTAATCAGCAAAGCTTTCAGGAAGAAATCCAAGGTATTTGGAATAGCATTCCTAAAACTGGAATTTGATGAAACGGTAATGCTCTTGTCTTGCACTTACCCAGCTTTTTGTGATCTCCTTCAACTCTAGAGGCTAGCTACAGTAATCACTCATGCAATTGGAACATGTTTGGAGTGCCAGAAAAAGCTCATTCCCAAAACAACCCAATCAGAACATCAGCAATACTGAAATTCTGTAGGTCAGTGGGAGGATATTGTGTTGATGTTCACATGAGATTATGAGATTAACAAGCACTCTGGCAGATACTGATTTGAATGTAGGGGCAAGAGATAGGTCATGCTTGGCTTTCTTGGTCATATTATGAAACGTATACTTTAACATCAGTGGGCAACCATGGATGTATTTTAAACAGTGGAGGAAAACATAAGAGTGTTGCCTTTAAAAATATCGTGTTTACCACACAAATGGATTTAATACAAGATGTACAAATATATAACAGTTTACAAGATTGGCTGACAATGGCAACTCACAGATGGGGAAGAGTGCATAGGGACCACCTGCGCACTGGGGATCCAAAGGGTCCAGTGGAATGCCTGGATCTCACTGCAGTGTCCTGTGTGGATCCATGTGAGGAGAGCTAAGGGTCTGCACCAGAAAACAGAAGGGTCGGTGTTGGAATTTAGCAAATGATGTCCAAGGTGAAAAGGGAGACTGGGGCTCCTCCAGAGGAAAGGGCAGTGATTCTTCTTCCTTCATTTCTCTTTTATAACATTCTGACAATAATCCTGCCTGGTGCGGGTCTTCCACACCCAGAACTGTGCTGAACCAATTTAGGAGGGTGCTACTTACGTTGACACAAACAAGCAACCATCACAGCGTCTAATGGAAAATTGTGTCCAAAGGTGAATGTACAGTCGTGGTATTGAAGCCTAAGACACAGAGACTCTTTGGGGACAAGATTTGGGGCATGAGGAGAGTTTACAGGAGCCATAGATGGGCTGTCCCAGGTGGGGTGGGGTGGGGAACCAGGCTACTATCAGACAATATTTCTATTTCCTCATCTCTGCTCGTACCTGAAGATGTCTCAGAAGAAAGGAGGGTGAGCCTTTAAGAAACTAGTAATTTCCTGTAGTCTTAATTTCCCTTCCAATAAATATCACTCCATTTTGTTCTTAATTTTGTATTATTTTTATTTTAAAATGGCCCCACAGGATATAACTTTCATCCCTACAAAACCTGGGCCCATGGTGATCCTACATGCTGCAGACCTGGGTCCACTTCTTATGGTGTCTTAGCTCATATTAGACCAACCCTGCCCTTCATTCTATGTGGGAATTCTCATCTAATTTGCCAAGTCAGTGTGCCGTGCACTTATGTTCTTCCTAGCTCTCCCATATTCTCCTCTGGAGGTGTAACCTACACCCTTTGTCAAAGAGGTGATTGGATTTGGACTTTTAGTTTTTATCTTTTCAAACTTTCCCTTGAGTTTCCTTTAAAGGAACAGAAAAATACTAATTTTTATACTCACCCTCCAAACAGACCATTGTAAAGTTTTAGAATTAGAATATTATTAAAGTATCTTAGTTCTGTGATGAAAAGACAAGGACTACATAAGAATAAATAGACCTCTATGGGATTTTTCCTCAGCCAAAACAAACCTTTGTTATTTAATAATACATTTACTTATGGTTTTAAGAAGGTATTTAAATTTCCTTTATGTGCCACATATTTTAAACCTTGAACTGCCTTTTAGGCAACTTGTGTCCTACTGTGCCTTAGCATGCCAACAAAGCAAAGAAAAAATTATCTACCAGAGAAGTCAGTCGTTATGTTTATTGAGTTTTATTTTTAAGAGTACAAAATATTTTTCTCCTTCTCTAGCCTGTTTTTAGTTTTATCCATAGGAAAGAAAACGTTGTGACTTTAGCCTACTGACTAATCTCTGGAGTTTCATTTTGGTTGCTTTTCTAAATTGTGCTTTAAGGGAATGAGAAAAATTTACATATATATATATATACATATATATATATATGTTTAAAGCTTGTACACTTCCCATTTTTTTATTCCTTTGTCATATTGACATTCATGTTCTGATATTGAGATCACAGGATCACCATAATACAAATGTTTTTATTTATTAGCTTCCTGTAATAGTTTATGTTAACCTTGAAAAGTAGTATCTTTTAAAATGAAGTTGACCTCTTCAGCCTCCTGGATAGCAGTGTAAAAACCAAGACAGAAAAGTGGAAACTTAAAAACGTGGTTCATTTCTATGTAGTGAAGCTAAATAATAGAAATCAAAGGACATAGTGGCCCCTCATCACGAAAGTGCAGTTTTCTGCTTAATGGGATGTTTGCTCTGTGTGGGTTCTCACACAGGAGCAGACTTAATATTTAGAGTGTCTGTGACTCAGACTGAGAGTGATTGCAGAGTGTGGAAATCTGTCTTTCCCAGACCGCTGCGGCTGGGAGTTGGAAGGAATTGTCCTTATTCCTCACATGTCCTCCCTCTGTCCCTACTGGGCCCAGGCTACATCTCTCTTAATTAAGGCAGTGGCCCATCTCTTTGATTAACAGGCTTCCACAGAGAAAATAGCACAGGGATTTCATTGTCTTACAGGTGCAGAATCCTCTGCACTATCTGTGTGTCTACAATGATGGCAGAATTTCTGAAGGCTGACTTGCATGGCTTGGTTATCATGTTTCTTGCATGCTAAGGTCTGTGGAGGAGGGGAGAAGAGCGTATGAGCTTCGCCAGGGAAGTTTTCGTAGATCGCTTGAACCATTGCTCTCCACACGTACTAAGGCGCTTTCCTCTCTCTCTCTACTCTTTAGTCCCAATTGCTCTCATCTTCAATCTTCCATCTTTGTGTCTCCAGGGCTGTTAATTTTTTAAATTGTCCGTATGTAGACAGATTTTGTCTTGAATACGTTTTCTCTTCATATTTGTGTAACTGTTGCATCTTGGTCCTTTTTGCAGATTGCATTAGTAGCGCCCTCTGGCTTTATCTATACAAATATCGTTTAGCATCCTTTCTCTTCTCCTGACTTAACACGTGATAGGAATACATGGCGAATGTTTAAATTAAAAAGTTATTACATTAGTAGACATACTACCATCAATCGCCCTCAAAACACTCCGCTTGCTTTAAACACACCCCATCGTTCCCACAGCTCAGCATTTCTGAAGCAGTTCTAGAAGTCCTCTTTCGTGAGTATCTTTACAAGGTGTGATTAAAAAGTGCAGTGAATGCTACTTCTGGGTGCCGTTCGGTAGAAAGGTAGGCTTTTATAATCATTATGGTGTGTACTGGATTGATTAAAACATTCACCTTTCGTAGCCATTTTGGCTTTGGGGAAGAGACAGAAATTGCACGGTGCCACATCTGATGAATAAGGTGAGTGAGAAGGCACCTTGGTATTTTAGAGCCCACCTTTCCCTGAGGTTGCACTGGGCGGAAGCGTTCGCCATATTCTTACCACAGCTTGTGAATAAATTCATAGGGAACATCATTGATGACAGCACGATTTACAAGAAGAAGGAAAAACATGAAATTACCAGCGGTGCTTACTAAATATGGGTGTGTGTTTTGGGAATTACCATTTTCTGTTATTCAATAGAAGAGGAAGAAGTGGCAGAGGAGGAAAGACAGGACTGAGGTGTCCTCAGTGAGACAGTTTGGGATTGTGAGATTCAAAGATTTTGGAGGGAAGACATTTTTTGAGTTGATAGTGTCCCTCAGCCTGGGGAATAAGAGACCCTGGTGAGGAGCAAATTTGGTATTTTAAAGATTTTCACGAAAACAAAACAGTGGAGTGTATACAGAAAACTTGGATTTGTTTGTTAAATACAAGTAAACACCTGACTGTGATGTGAGGATATTATAAATATACATTAAATTAGGTATGGGCTGCTACAAATCTAAAAGGTACCGTGAGATTAAATTCATTCACAGGTGAACATTTTAGGGACTGCCTTCTGGATGCCACCCACCTCACATTCCACCTACTCTTCTACTGGCTTTTCATTTCTCCCATGGTGTGTCTATGTATTGATGGCTTCAAGTGAACACACCTGTTCGTGTGTGTGCCTGTGTGTCATACTGCACTTTCAACTTCCCTCTGGGTCACCTTAGCGCAGTCTAGCAATTATTGATCTCTCTTTCATGACTCTAAATAGAATACGATTACACATTCATTTAAATCTTCCTAAGATCATGATCATATAAAACATTCCATTGAAATGTGAAGATACATGCATGAGCATTCATCATTGAGAAACTTTGATCCAAGTTCAACCAAGTCCTGGACTGTATTAAATGAAAAGATCAATTCCTAAGGAGGATCTCACCAAGATTCAAAATTTTTATGAATGAAATAAAAATAACCAAATAATACTAATCATTTGAGGTCAATAAAGGGCAGAAACTTATATCTGGACTTTCCGGAAGAAGGTAGAGTCGGGGGAAAGTTTTGGAATTAGCACAGTGTCTGAGTGATGTGTGTCTAATGCCACTTCAGGGAGCAGAAGTGACAATGCTTTAGACTCGTATTGGACAATGTACCTTCAGCAACGCTTGAGCACCATGGTTAGGACTGTGGATATGATGTGAGTTAGTCTTGTACAGGGTTGCCTAACTTAGAAATTGAAACATCTGGCACACACAACAGACATCCGGTAACTGGTAGATATCATTAATAAGGGAGGTCAGTAGAGCATTCAGGTAGGTCTCTGAAGTCACACACCACTGTTACCCAGCAGCCACTCCCCCACTACTTCTCTTTGCTGGTAGAACGAACCTTCACGGTAGAAAACACCAAGAGATGAAAACTCCAGTTCTTCAGTGAGTGGGCAGATGGTTCTGTCCCAGTCAGTGAGGATAAAGGGAATTTTCTGGTAAGGCTTTTGGGAAACACTTTCCTCCTTATTAAGGCTTGAATATTAAATGTAGCTCCAGGCCATACAATGAAGGCTTGATTACTGGCCTTGTTAGTGAAAAGTGCCAGAACCTTTGAGAGGCAAAGCCAAGTGTAAAGAAGTCACTGAGGAAATAGCCTTGCGGGGAGTATTGGGACCTAATCCATCTTCTATTTTTTCCTTCTTTGTCTCCATGAATTGAGAAGCTTTCCTCTGTCAGATACTGCCTACCATGATTTTGTGCCTGGCTACACACCTAGAAGCAGTAGAGCCAAGTGACCATGGACTGAAACATCTAAAACCATAAACCAAAAATAAATCTTTCCTCTTTTATTTGATTATCTTGGGCATTTTGACAGTGACAGAAATCTGACTGACACTGTCTACCTAAAAAAAACAACAAAATTTATATACACTGCAGAAGAGGCCCTGCTTTTCTCTAGTGGATGTAGCTATGCCTGTGTATATGAGAAGATGTGCCCTGGTGGCCTTGCAACACAGCAGTATATAGTAGCAATGAGTAGACCTTGTCAGAGAGGACATGTGTATATCACTTGGGTCCTTAATGGCATTGTTAAGTTAAGCTAATCCTGGAAATGCCTAAATATTAGGTTTCCTACTATGGAAGATAATAAAGTCTTAGTGTTTGAGTCACTTTCAGTGATCTGTTTCTTATCTAATGAATATTAGGGCTTAGTCAGAGCTCAAAACCAGTTTTGATTTAAAAGCCTTTTTCTTTTCCAGCAGAGCGCACTAACAGCCTAACATTTAAGGCCCTTGGCAAGAAAGCCAAGTCCTATCTCACACATTCTTCTGAGCTACTCCTGTGCTAACCTTTAGGTAAACTTAAGGCCTTGCTCTTAACTCCAAGTCCTCACACCCTGAATCCCTATTCTCATGCTCCTTTCCCTTACCATAGTGTTCCTCTACCCTCTCCTCTTATGAGAATCAAGCACAACTTCTAGCAATGCTTCCTTTTCTAGGAACCCATTCATGATGTGTTTCTTTCTTGCTAAGACGTGCAAAATTCTTCTCCTGTGCCATACCTCTTTCTTGGTTTATAGATATCTTTATATGGATCTTCAACAAACTGCATTCTTTTGAAGGTTGGTACAAATACTCCACCCTCTTTTCTACTTTATGGTGCACGTATTTTTATCCTCGCCTTGTAGCAAGGCTTACTAAATGTTGAGGTAAATGTGGAGAATTTTGAAACTGAATGTTCTTTCTTCTGAACAAAGCTCTTATTTTCTGGGAATTATGGAAGTTCTTATTTTTCAATTCATGACCCTTCTAAGGATACAGAAGATCAATGCTATCATTAAAGTTACAGTCATGGTTTTATACTCATAGATCTTATCAGATCAGATTCTTAAAGGATTCGTAGTTTCTCAAAAGAGTGAAAACTGTTTCAGTTGAAAAGTTGGAGAAATATAAACCGAGTGAAAGACACAATTTGGAACATGTATATTTTGAGGAAAATCACTGTTGTGAGTTTGTTTCTTTTTCTTAAAATTAGAGTGCAAAGAAAACAACCCCAAACAAAACCGTTTTCTGGCCATTCTTCTATCCAGCCCTTTAATTCCTAGGACAGATTGTTTCAAATCTTATCCAGTCCCTTATATTTTTCTGTCCATTCTTTGCATCCATTCAAATGAACCTGACTGAATGTTCAGTAGCAACCTAGTGACAGAGGAGGGGCCCTTGGAGCTGAGACAGTGGAAAAACACCAAATCCTGCTAAAGCTGGTGGGAGGAGAAAGTAGGGAGCCAGTTTCCTCTCCAACGCAGGCCATGGACATCTTCACTACGACACAGCCAACTGTGGCCCATTCTGGGACAGAAGGTTGGTGAACACCAGCACGGGTGAGCTCTGCAAGGTCTCCACATGTCACAATTACAGAAACACCTGCTCAGCTGAGCCCTGAATCACTGATGACATGCAAGAGAAACTATGTTGTTTTACTGACTTTCCCAGCGAGCTCCTCATCTACACTGTTCAGGATTTGGAGCCACAGACCATCAGGAATAAAAGACACTTGAGGGTCCCATAGTCCACATTACCCCCGTAAAGTAGCCTAAGGCATACTTTGTTTCTTCTGAGATTTGTTTCCAAAGCTGGGTACAAATAGTAGTCCTTTGTCTGACCCACAGGTGGCAAACAGCGCTTTCCCACATTGTGGGTTTTCTCTTCACTCTGTTGGTGGTTTCTCTTGCTGTGCAAAAGCTTTTTAATGAGATGAGATCCCAGTTGTTGATTCTTTATCCTGTGCAATGTGGGCTTTGTCCATAAAGTCTTTGCTCACACCAGTGTCTTCAAGAGTTCTGCCCAGTCTATCTTCTAGCAGGTTCACTGTTTCTGTTTTAATGTTTAGATCTTTGATCCATTTCAGTTTTAGTTTAGTGCATGGTGAACAATATGTGTCTAGTTTTAATCTTTGGCATGTAGCAAGCCAGTTTTCCTGGCATTATTTGTAAGACAACCTTTCTTCCACTAAAGCTGTTTGCTATTTTTGTCAAAGATAAGGTGGGTGGGTATGTCTGGAGTTGTTTCTGCATCTTCTAATCTGTTCCATTGATCCTTGGGTTTGTTTTTGATTGTGTGTGTGTGTGTGTGTGTGTGTGTGTGTGTGTGTGTGTGTGTTTTGAGTACCATGCTCTTTTTATCACAGTAGATTTGTTGTATAATTTCAAGTTAGAGATTGTGAGGCCCCCTGCCTTTCCTTTCTGTTGCCCAGAATTGCCTTTGGTAATTAAACTTCCCAAATATAAAGAAGCAATCCATAAATGGGCATCTGAAATGAACAGACACTTCTTAGATGAAGTAGAAATGACAAATAAATATATGAAAAATTGTTCAACATCTTTCATCATTTGAGAAATGCAGATTAAAACAATTTTGAGATTATATCTCACCCCAGAAAGAATAGCTATTATCAAGAAGTCAACCAATAACATATGTTGGTGGGGCTGTGGGGAAAAGGAAACTCTTTTTCACTGTTGGTGGGAGTGTAGGCTGGTGTAACCACTGTGGAAATCAGTATAGAGACTCCTCAAAAAACTAGGATTAGAGTTTCCATTAGACCCAACCACTCCTCTTCTGGGTAGCTTCTTGAAAGTATTAAAAGTGTCATTTCACAGCAATGTATGCACACCCATATTTTTTACTGGCACAATTTATAATAGCTAACTCTTTGAAGTGGCCCAAATGCTCATCAACTGATGAATGAATGGATAAAGATGTGGGTTTTCTTTTTATACACTGGAAAACTACTCTGCCATAAAGGATAAGCTTGAGACATTTCTAGCTAAATGAATGCACCTTGAAGCCATTCTCTTAAGTGAAATAAACTGAACACACATGTAAATACTGCCCTGTTTTTCTGGTGTAAGAAACCAAAAGTGTAACTAAGGACCAAAATGTATAATAGATATGATGAAATAGGAAGAAAATATTTTAATGAGAAAAGAAACTAGGGAGGGGTGAGGGGGAAAGGAGGGAAGGGAAAGTGAAAAAATGATGAGAAAAGAAGGAAAAATAGAAATAAAGCTTTTGTAAGTATAGAAGCAGGGTTAAAGGGAGGGTAGGGGAATGAGAAAATAAAAGAAGCAAGTTGTATCATGTCCAGGTACAAACTCCTTTAACGAGTGTGATCATTATGTATACCTAAAATGCACCAATAAACTTAATTAATACAAAAATGCAATAAAGTGTGAGGAAAAAGGGCTTGACACAAAGAGAAGCAAAAAATACAAAGCATTAATAATTGAAACTGTAAAAGACATTTCCCCATTATCAGTGATTTCCCTGAATGAGGACAAAATGAGTCAACGGGAAATGGCCAGGTGGAGGGTCCTGAAAGTAACCTAGGAGGCACTGTCACTGGACCGGGTCTCAGAGAACCTGGAAGCCGAAGCTGAGAAGAGATGCTTGGGGGTTTGCTACTTCCTTCCTGGAAAGAGAATTTTTAGGACTCCTCCGAAAGAGGCAGAGGAGGGTTTATTAGGAAGAAATTTCGGTTCACACTCAAGAGTGAAGTACAAGCCCAGAGAAACAGTAGCATTCTTTCCTGGAAAAAGGGGCACATATGGTTCCCTTGAAGGGGTCGGAGCCCTGTGAGAACACCCTGTAGCCACCAGCTGTAGCTGTCCACTCTACAGCTATGGGCCCCGGTTGTTGTCTTTGTTTATTAGGCACAGTTTAAACCTTCTGTAGATCCTCTGAACCCACTCCTGTACCTCAGGAGGAGGGTCCTGCTCTTTACTTTCTCAGAGGAGCCCATTTGTGGACGTTACTCCTGAGGCATTTTGAATGTGAGAATCTGGGTCATGGAATCTCAGCTCTACACCGGGAAGGAAGCCTTTGCTTACTCCTTGGAGACCTCTGCCTCTAATGCACAGAACCTGGCACCATGCCTGGCATCCCTCCCCCCCTGCAAAAAGGCCGAGGGATGTTCATGGGCTGGGGGTGGGGCTATTCCATGAGTGCGAACAAAGTCAAGTTTCTTTGAAGAGTTTTAGGCCACCATAGAGTTGGCTAGAAGGAGCCACTGCAAGAGACGAGGGCAGATTTCTTGTGTTGAGAGCAGTTCTGAGACTGGGTTGGGGTGCTAGAGATATGTCACTGGGGAACACCCAGAAGGCACTTCATGCCCATGTTAGCACAATGCAGGTGGAGTCTCCAGCCATGGATATTTGGATTGTAGCTCTCTAAAGGTAGTATCTTAGGATTTGGACAGGGACTTGTAAGAGCTGTTGTACAGTCACCATTTATTGTTTTGAGTCAAGGGTGGTTTGGCATTGTCATGAACACAAGATATAGCAGTGGGAAGCTGGTGCACACTCCGTTGTGTGTGAGTGTATATGTGTTTACAAAATAGCCTTGCTCCTAGTGAATCTACCAGTAAATGCTACACACTTCAACTCCTGAAGTCACAACATGAAAATTTTTATAGAATGATTTAAAAAGTTGACATGTTATTCAAGTACATGTCGTATGTTACTGCATTCAGCAGGTCTGTTGATTTTTCTTTTTAAAAGCTTGAAAAGTACACAAAATTATAGATACTAGAACCAGAATAGGCAGGCAGTTGCATTTTTAAATGTCTTTCATGAAAGAGTAGTGATTTGCAGCACTATGTCTTTTAACAGGAGCTGGTAAATAGTGTATCAGAAAGGAAAAATGGAAACAACAGAACAGGAAAATGAATACTGGGACATCCCTAGCTATCCAGGAGTAGGTGGTAACTACTATAATGTGCATAGGCAGAAAAGGGGAAAAAGGGACGAGAGGCCTCAAATAATTGATTGAAAATGTAGCTAAAGGTTAGCAGTTCTCCCTTCACTCTGGTTCTGGCTCTGAAAACAGAAAGATTTTTTTTTTTTTTTTTTTTTTTTTTTTTTT
>PVLD010024013.1:0-26290 GCA_004027595.1 Dinomys branickii | reverse complement strand
TTTCCCACGTCTCGCCCCGGCAGCCTGGTCCGCCCTACCACATCTCCCCCGGCATCTCAGAGAAATACGCCCAGTTTAAACTTCCCAGCCGAGGTTCCGGCATTCACGCTCACCAAGTCTGTCTCGAGCTGGTGGTGTTTATTAAGGAGGTTCGCTCCCTTGCTGCTCACCCGGTCGCCATCTTCCCCGGATCTCCTATAACTCAGTTTTGATTGCACTATTCTCATGCTACTTTGTGTCTGTTTGTTAATGTTTTTGTTCTTTTACTTTTAAAATAAAAGTTTAAAAAAATGTGTACACATATAAAAGATAGTTAAAATCTAGTTATACTAAGATAGTTATACTGCTAAACCCTCTCAGTTCATTGAAAAGAAGAGTTTGTGCCAATATTGTTTGGGCAATTAAATGGCAACATCTTGTACTCTGAGTAACTAATTTAAAGATAATATTGCTCAGATGAAGCAATACAAATGGCAAATAAGTATATGAAAAATGCTCAATGCCACTGGTCATTTGAGAAATCCAAATTGAAACAAGACTGAGATTCCATCTCACCCCAGAAAAATGGCTATCATCAAGAAATCAACCCATAACAAATGCAGGAAGGGTTGCAGGGGAAAAGGAACCCTTTTCCACTGTTGGTAAGAGTGTAGACTGGTGCATCTACTCTGGAAATCAGTGTGGAGATTCCTCAAAAAACTAGGATTAGAGATCTCATTCGACTCAGTTAGTCCTCTTCTGGGTATTTTTCCAGAGGAATTTAAAATATCATGCCATAGTGATATATGTGCACCCATGTTTATAGCAGCACAGTTTGTCATTGTTAAATGGTGGAAACAACCCAAATTCTTATCAGCTGAGGAATGGATAAAAATAATGTGGTATTTTTATACAATCATTACGCAGCTATAAAGAAAGAAACTGGAGGTTTTTGTAGGTAAATGGATGCAACTAGAGACAATACTCATAAGTGAAATAAATCGGACTCACATGTGTAAACATCACTATGTCTCCCTAGTATAAGAAACTGGAAGAGTAAATAAAATCCAAAAGGTACCATACATATTGTGAAAGGGAAAGAAACTTCTCAAAAGGAAAGAACAACTGGAATGGGGGACAAAAGAAAGAGAGAGAGAGAGAGAGAGAGAGAGAGAGAGAGAGAGAGAGAGAGAGAAGAAAAAAGAAAGGGCATATATATATATATATATACATATATGCACAAGATATCTAAGATAATTGCACTACTAATTTTTATTGCTTTATTGAAAGGAACAGTTGATGCCTCATTGTTTGATCAACTTTGAATGCCTGTATCTGATAATCTGAAAAACTACTTTGAAGATAACAATATGCAGTATAACAACCATCATTAACTTCCTGTCATCTTATTTTGAAATACTGTATTTTAAATGTTTTTTAAAATTCTTTTTAACATAAAAAGTAACAATATGCAATGTATTAACCATTATTACCCTCCTATTATCTTGTTTTGAAATTTTTGAGAGGAGGGTTTTGTCTTTAAAATAAGAAAAAGAAAGAAATCTGGTTGTGAGGAAGAGGGAACAGCAATGACAAGAGGGAGAGTGAAAATAGAGAGGAGTTGGTTCGTTTGTCTTCCTTTTAAAAAATAAATGTTCAAGAATTTATACATATTTGTGGGAAATATCTGGTCAGGGAAGGAGTACAAATGTACAAGAGAAAAGAGGGATAATCGATTGCATATGATTTCCAAAAGTGGGGAGTCTTGGGAGGCCCTTCTCCATGGACCACAGGTTCCTGCACATCTTAGGAGCAGAGACTCAGACTGCTCATGCTCCAGACTACGTTTCCAAGGACATTTGTGTAGGGAACAGTCTTGCAAAAAAAAGATAGCGTCTTCCTCTGCCGCAAAGGATGTGTTAGTTTACTATACAGTGTAATACTTCTTTCATGGTAAATAGAGGACGGGTGCCCATTATAAAAGATTCTGGTTTCCCTCGCTCAGGGTTAGTTTTTTGAATGCAGCCCACTGTGTTTTGTAGCATTTCCTGGCCTTCTAGCACTGCTTTATGGGAACTGGGGCTCAGAAACTGCGCAGTCGCTGTTATTCTGGCTACTGCTCCTGCCATGTGGACCTTCCTATTCTTTGTGACTGGTCCTTGTGATATGTGTCTTTTGCCAGAACTTGTGAAAGTGTGGCATATTAATATGTTAACTTTATGCTCTAGTTTCTCTTCACATCATATAAATCTTTTGCCTTTTTAATTTGTTAGCTTTGACTAAAGATAAGCTTTCAGATGCTTCACAGCTCTTTTTTTATTTTATTAGTTTGCAGTACATGAAGATTGCACTCATCTTAGGGAGCAGAAGAATGCAGGTAACACACTTTGATTCTGTCTGCATTTCTCCTAAATCTGTTTTCCCCATTTTCTTACATATTATTCTTTTTTTACTTCACGTTTATGACATAAGGTTACATTTATTGTGGATATTTGGTGCATGTAAGTGACACGGCTGAAGTTTTATTCCTTCCCCTACCTCCCCTACCTTACCCTCATTCCCCTGGGCCCCTCCTGGAGCTATTTGCCAAAGATCCATCTCGTTGTTGCCTTCTACCCATCCTTTATTTTGCTCTTCATTTGTGCTTGGCCTTACTCAAATGTGAGACACCACATGATATGTAAGCTTGTGTGTCTGATTTATTTCACTCAACATTATATTTTCCTACAAGTGTCTTGAATTTATGCTTCTTTGTAGCCAAGTAGCATTCCATTATGTATAGATAAATTTTCTTTACCCATTTCTCTGACAATGGGCATACAGCCTGAAAAGACATAGGACCCAAAGCATGGGGTCTGGAGTAATCTAATACTACTTTAGGTATATGGTCACCACAGTGGCTGCTAACTCTGTGTCACCTATAAGGCACAGGGTGAATTTTTTTACTAGTTGTATAGTTTAATCTTTATCAGTTCTATCAGAATTCTCATTTACAGCCAAGCAACATAAATGAAACCTGACCAAGGTCTAGTATCAGTAAGTGCTGGTGACCAGATTCTGGTGTGGAGCCCTTGGCTGATCATCAAGGGGCAGCTTCTGCCTTCTCTGCTGCTGTTCCCCAAACTGTGCCTTTGAGGCTGTAGTAAGAGCCTAGGGAGTATTTAGAAGATAAAACAAGAGAAGTTTTCATGAAGGAAAAAAAGACATCAGAGAGGTAGATCTTTTCTTTGGAGAACGGAGTTTGTTTTCATGCCCTTGCGTTCTCACATCTGGTCATCTGAGCAACTTGGTGGAAGATAAAAATATGTAACTTAGCCACCATTGTTAATTCCTATCATCTTGTTTTGAGAATTAGTGGGGTTTTTTTTTTGTTTTTTGTTTTTTTTGCGGTACTGGGGATCGAACTTAGGACCCTGCGCTTGCTAGGCAAGTGCTTATTCCACTGAGCTATATCCCCAGCCCCTATCATCTTGTTTTGAAATCCTGTATTGTTTTTATTGTTTTTGTGTTGTTTTATTTTTGTCTTCATGGTTGTCATTTTGTTATTTTTTTCTCTTTGAAATAAAAATTATATTAAAATATGAAAGGAACATTAAATTGCAATGTTGTTTTGAAACCTATCTTTCTTTGACAACACAAATAGATAGGAACTTAATAGTGGTTCTTTCATCATTTGTTTTTCCTATTGTGAAACCAAAACTCTTAGAAACCCTAGAAATAGCTGACCTTCTCAGTAAACGTCCTCGCTCCTCAGGTGGGCTCCTCCTCTGGTTTATATCTCCAGTGCGGTTACATCAGTGGGCTGGAAGGTATACGTGTTTGGGTTTGTAAAGCACATACATATTTGTAATAAATTGGCTTTGGAAGACCAGAGACGTGACTTACATTACATCTCTTATTTTTTGTTGTATTTGGGCTCTAAACGGCTGGCACATGGCCTGACACATGGTCAGCTCTGAGGAAATGCTTGTGATGAAAATAGGTAAATAAATGCTTGAATGAATGAACTGATAAACATTTAGATTCTTTGTCTTGGAAATCCCATGATACATATGATTTGAAAGCTCTAGTTAGCCCAAAACACTTTCCCACTCCTCTAAAAAAAATAAGAGCTCAAGCCTTCATCACCTGACATGGAGCTTAAAACATTTATTTTTATTTTTTTTACATGTGTAATCTATTGACGATGTGTAGAAATACAGCAATCCTTTGAAATACTTTCAGATATATTTGGATACCTGCACTGCAAAAAAACTAGTGCCTGGATTATACTTGCTACATTAAAGAAGCGGTAGTTACATGTCGATCTCTAAGTAGGGTCAAAGACATTTTTGGCATGTTGGGGCTGTTGGCATTGATTTTTTTCCTTATATTCCTTGTGACATCCTTTTAAAATTTATTTAAAAATGAAAGAAGGAAAACATATTAACAAACAGGCATCCATTTACAAAATAGCATAAGAACAATACAAGCAATACTGAATTATAGACAAAGTGGTAATAAATTAACAATGATTGTTGTATTACATATTGATATCTGCAAAGTGATTTCTCAGGAAAACAAAGACATGCAAGATTGATAAAATAATCAATTATTAACTGATCCTTTCATTAAAGCGATTGAAGTCAGTACAACTATATTAGCGATCCTGTATATATACATACATAAGTAATTTCCCCTTCTTTCTGTTCTCTTTTCCCTCATCCCAGTTGCTCTTTTAGCCTGTGACATCTTTAAAATATTTCCTACAGCCTAGAAACTTAAGAAATACAAAATTCATCATTTTTTCAACTCTACATATGAATTGAAAAGGAAATATTTTAATGTTTTGAGATTTGATTGCTAAATTTGTAAAATCTGATAAGTTGTTCTGTTTGCTGCATCCTAAAACTTTTGGATGAGCTGGGTGATTAATATCTCCTTCCGTGTACAGTGAGTATGGTCATTAGAATCCCCCTTACAGTATCTTTTATTTTTCTTTAAACTGCCAGATAACTAGTGATTTACAGACTATTTTTGTGTAGACAGGAAGCCCTTTGTTCCTTATTCTTCTCTTTCCGGATTGATCTAGCTAATGTTGTTGCAATATTTTAGTTTGTCACTGTTGAAATAAGTGTAATGTTGCAAATACTAGAAAGAATAAAATGGGAAGAGGCAATTTAGAAACGTACAAAGCTAGTAGCTGGAATCTCAGTGATCGGCAATACTTATAATTTTTCGCTATATCTTCTTAGAACTTTCCCTGAAACATACACATCTTTTGGCCCAATAATTACGCTTACACGGCTCTTCCAAATGTTCCTACTAAATATGTGAAGCAGCCCTTCCTCTTTAGAGTGACTTTCATGATTTATCCTCCTCGTTATCACAGATCTTTCTTTGTCACGCTCCATGGCTTTAATTACTTCCTTTAATATACTTTTCTGAAATTCATCCTTTGAACAATTGCTTGGAATTTAGGAATGAAAATAGGACCACTTCATACTCTTCTGCGTCAGTGAGGTAAATGGAATAGAAAAGAAAAGAAGGAAGGTTTTAGTTTCACCTCCATTAATTATAACACTTTTTTTTTTCTGCTACAGGACATAAAAAAACTATTTTGCTTATTTCACAGGGGTGTAGAAAGAACAGAGCTAATACGTGAAAAAAAACATGGCAAATGAAATTCAACACAAAATGTTGAATAATCTCGATACTGAACAAAAAGTAATTACTCCAATTTGTTCTCATTCACATGCACTGGTACATTGGTCCTTGATGAACTATACTGAATCTGTTCTTTAACTACAGTTCCATAAAATATATTGATAGAATGTGTTTCCCAGAAATTGTATGGCCTTCGATGCCTTCAAACACGAACTATACAATGTCCTGGAAAGAAAAGTGCTAAAATTAATTTGGCTTTGGCAAAAAGATGTACTAGATGATAGAACAGGGATTTGTCATCTCTAATTTCCAAGGTTATAGAATCAATCACTTCCCAGTACCCAGCTATCATGTGCCCTATAATGTCCTACTGAGATCATTCTCATCAGGAGTGTGCACAATTTTACTGTGGCTGTGGGCTCTTTGTGTGAACAAAAACCTAATTTTCTTTACTAGGAAACAAATGGTCCAAATTAAAAGCTCCTGTAGGTTTAAAACAGCAGAAGATTTGATATTTAAAGGACTCGGAGGCCACATTTCTCTTCGGTGAGTGGACATAGATGTGAGTAATTATTAAAGTCATAAACTAGCTATAATGAGGAAGATAATTCAATAGATAAAAGCTCTATAGTCTAGCTCAATCCACAACCACAGTTAGAGCCAGGAGCATGTAAGATGGTTTGCAGCAAAAAGGGCTGGTGTGTGAGATTTTGTTCCTGGAAATTTTTTTATTCTTCATAGTTGTTAACACATTAACTTTTTTGTGTGTTTTTCAATTTTTTATTTTATAGGGAAAAAAATAACAAAATCACAGCAACATAGACAATACAGACAACACAAAAATAATAAAAGTGATACAGGGTTTCAAAACAAAATGATAGGAATTAACAGTGATTGTTATATTGCATAGTGTTATCCTCAGTGAAGTTGCTCAGATTACCAGCTCTAAGAATGCAAGATTGATCAAACAATTAAAGAGAATAAAATGATACAGAGCTTCACTAAACAAGATGGTAGAAATTCACCAATGGTTGTTTTACGGCATATTGTTGTCTTCAAATTAGTTGTTCAGATTACCAGATATAAGCATGCAAAATTGGTCAAAAAAATTTAAGATTAACTGTTGCTTTCAATAAACCAATAGACATCAGCTGTTCAATTATTCCATATATATATATATATATATATATATATATATATATATTCTTCTTCCTTCTTTCTTTCATTTATTCTCTTTTCCCTCATCCTAGTTGTTCCCTCCCTTTCAGCAATTTCTTTCTCTTTCACAATATCTATTTTACCTTTTGGATTCTGTTTGCTCTTTTGGGGTCTCACACTGGGAGAAAATATGTTTACACATGTGGGTCTGATTTATTTCACTTATGAGTATGGTCTCTAGTTGCATCCATTTACCTATAAAAGCCTCCAGCTTTTCTTTTTTTTATACCTCAGTAACATTCCATTGCATAAAAGTACCATATCTTTTTTATCCATAACTCAGTTGATGGGCATTTGTGTTATTTCCAAGATTTAGCTATGACAAATTGTGGGACCTTTAATGCTAGTTTTATGAGGAATCTCCAAACTGATTCCTATGGTGGTTGCACCTGTCTACACTCCCACTAACAGTAGAAAAGAGTTGCTTTTCCCTCAGCCCCTCCAGCATTTGTTATTGGTTGATTTCTTGATGACACCATTCTTTCTGAGGTAAGATGGAACCTCAATGTTATTTTAATATGCATTCCTTGAATGACCAATGATGTTGAATATTTTGTCATTTACTTATTTGCCATTTATATTTCTTCATTTGAGAAATGTATATTCATGTCAAATGCCCATTTTTGGATTGGGTCTTTGAATTTTGGGGGCCTGGTTTTTTAAATTCTTGTTATATTCTAGATAAAATTACTTTGCCTGAGGAAAGGTTGGCTAAAATTTCTTCCCAATTCATAGCTTTTCTTTTTTCTCTGTTAGTAATTGCTTTTGATATGCAAAAACTTTTCAGTAAGATGAGATCCTAGTTGATTCTTTGAAGTACTTCCCATGCAGCTTGGTTTTTGTTCGTGAACTCTGCCTCTCTATCTCCTATATCTTCAAGATTTCTACCTCTTTCTCTTCCAGTAGATTTAGTGTTTGTGTTTTAATATTTATTTTATTTTTTTTTTTTCCGGGACTGGGGATCGAACTCAGGGCCCTAGTGCTCAGCGGCAAGCACTTAGCCCACTGAGCTGTACCTCCAGCCCATGTGTTTTAATATTTAGATCTCTGATCCCTTCTGACTTTAGTTTAGTGCATGGAGATAGACATGGGTATAGTTTTAGTCTTCAGCATATGGAAAGCCAGGTTCTCCAGCACCATTTGTTGAAGAGGACATCTTTCTCCTATTGAACATGCTTGGCCCATTTATCAAAGATAAAGTGGCTGACTGCAGTTGCAGTTGTGTCTGAATCTTCTAATCTGTTCCATTGATCTTTAGGTCTGTTTTCTTGCCAGTGCCATACTGATTTTATCACAATACCTTTGTAGTATAATTTCAAGTCAAGGATTGTAATTCCTTCTGCCTTTCCTTTGTCGCCCAGGATTGCTTTTGCTATTTTATACCTCTTCTGGTTCCAGGTAAGTTTTAGGAATGTTTTCTCTAGATCTGTGAGTTATGTTAATGGTATTTTAATTGAGATTGCATTGAATCTGTACAAATACTATGGGAGCATGGCCATTTTCACTATGTTGATTCTTCCTATTCATGAGCAAGGAATATTTTTCCATTTACTGAAATCCTCTTTGATCTCTTTTTTTCAGAGTACTATAATTTTCACTGGATAAATCTTTTACTTCCTTTGTTAGATTGATTCCTAAGTATTTCATTTTCATAGATGCTGTTATGAAAGGTGTGGTTTCCCTAATTTCTCTCTCAGTATGTTTGTTGTTTGTGTACAGGAATGCTAGTGATTTTTGAGTGCTGACTTCACATTCAGCCATGCTACTGAATTTTGTTATTAATTCCATAAGCCTTTTCATAGAATTTTGTGGGTCTTCTATGTAGGGTATCACATTATCTGCAGATAATGGTAATTATCCTCCCTCCTTTCCTATATTTATTCCTTTTATTTTTCTCTCTTGTCTAATTGTTCTGGCTAATATTTCCAGAACTATATTGAATAGAAATGGTGACAGTGGACATCCTTGTCTTCCTGATTTCAGAGTCAAAGCTTTCAGTTTTTTTCCATTTCGTATGATATTGGTTGTTGGCTTTTCATGGATGGCTTTTATCCGAGTGAGGTAAAGACCATCTATTCCTACGTTCGGTAGGGTTTGTATCATGAGTGAGTGTTGGGCTTCATCAAAAGCTTTTTTTTTTTGCATCTATTTCCATGACCATGTGACTTTTATCTTTGACAGTATTGATATGGGGCATTACATTAATTGATTTGTGTATATTGAGCCATCTCTGCATTCCTGAGATAAATCCCACTTGGTCATGATGTACAATCTCCTTGGTGATTGGTTGCATTCTGTTTGCTAGTATTTTATTGAGTATTTTTGCATCTATATTCATCAGGGAGACTGGACTCTAATTCTCTTTTATTGCTTGGGTCATACTTTGGTTTTGGTATTAGGGAAATACTTGCCTCCAGGGAGGAGTTAGGAACAATTCCTTCCCTTTCCTTTATTTTATTTTAAAGATAAAAGAACACACATAACAAAGGGATATAAACAAACAACACCAAAACAATAGGAGGAATACAGAATTTCAGACAAGGTGATAGGAAATTAACAATGGTTGTTGTTTTACATATTGTTATCTTCAAATTAGTTACTGAGTTAAACAAATACAGGAATGTAAGTTTGATAAAAAAATTAAACATTAATTATCCCTTTCAATAAAGCAATAGGAATCAGTAGTACAAATATCTTAGCTATCCAGTGTATACATATTTTTCTCTTCTTTCTTTGTTTTCTCTTTTCCCACATCCCAGCTGTTCTTTCCTTTTGAGTAGTTTCTTTCCCTTTCACAATATCTAATGTGTCTTTTAGATTTTATTACTCTTTCAGGTTCTTATGCTAATAAGACAATATTGTATTTATACATGCAGGTCTGACTTATTTTGCTTGTGAGTATGGCCTCTATTTGCATCCATTTACTTATAAAAGCCTAGAGTTTATCTTTCTTTCAGCTGAATAATATTCAATTATGTAAAAGTACCACATCTTTTTTATGTATTCCTCAGTTGATGGGCATCTGTGTACTTTCATGACTTACCTATTGCAAATTAAACTGCTATAAACATAGGTGCACAAATATCACTGTGTAAAACCGACCAACAAAGACAAGCCCAGGTCCTGATAAATTCACAGTTGAATTCCACAAGAAATTTAGGACAGATTTAATGCCAATTCTTCTCACAAACTGTTCAGTGAAATTGAAAAGGAAGCAATTCTCTTTAACTGCCTTCTGGAGGCAAGTATTGTGCTGATACCAAAATTTGAGAAAGATCCAATGAAAGAAAGAGAACTACAGGCCAATCTCCCCAATGAACATAGACACAAAGATACTCAATAGAATATTAGTAATCAGAATCCAACAAATCATTAAGAAGATTATATACCATGACCAAGTAGTGTGCATCCTGAAGATGCAGGGAAGGTTCAATATACACAAATCAATTAATATAGTGCACCATATCAACAGATCCAAAGACAAAAACAACATGATCATCTCAATAGATGCAGAAAAAGATTTGACAAAGTCAACACTCATTCATGGTAAAAACCCTATAGAAAATCAGAATAGATGGTCTTTACCTCAAGCTGATCAAAACCATCTATGACAAACCAACAGCCAACATCATACTAACTGGAAAAAAAGCTGAAAGCTTTCACTTTAAAATCTTCTGTTTCATTTTCATTAAAGAGTTTGAGAAGAATTGGTATTAAATATTCTCTAAATTTTTCGTAGAGCTCATCTGTGAATCCAGCAGGACCAGGGCTTTTCTTTGTTGGTAAGTCTTCTTATTACATTTTCAATTTTGTTGGCTGATATTCAATTATTCTGGACATTTATATCTTCTTCATTCAGCTTTGGTAATTCATATGTATCTGGGAATCTGTCCATTTCCTCTGTGTTTTCTATCCTATCAGATTAAAGATTTTCAAAGTAGATACTGATGACCTTCCAGATTTCTACAGGATCTGTTGTGATTTCACCCTTTCCATTCTTTAGTGCATGAATTTGAATGTTTCCTTTCCTTTTTTTTTTTTTTTTTTTTGATAAGTTTAGCTGGGGTTTTTCCATTTTATTTATTCTTTCAAAGAACCAACTTTTTGATTCATTATTTCTTTGTATTATTTTCTTAGTTTCCATTACATTAATTTCTGCTCTGATCTTTATAATTTCCTGCCTTCTTTGGGCTTTTGGCTTGACATGCTCTTCTTTTTCCAGAAGTTTGAGGTATAGCATAAGCTCATTTATTTGTGTTCATTCTGTTTTCCTGATGTGAGAATTCATATAACTCTATAAATTTTCCTTGGAGGACTGCTTTGATTGCATCCCACATGTTCTTGTAGGTTGTATCTGCATATTTGTTTGATTGTAAATATTGTTTAATTTTTTCTTTAATTTCATGTGTGACCTGTTGATTGTTCAGGAGGATGTTATTCAATTTCCATGTGTTTATAGAATTTTTGAAATTTCGCTTCTCATTGATTTCCCATTTCATTGCACTATGGTCTTATAGTATGCATGGGATGATTTCAACTCCTCTGCATTTACTTAAGCGTGTTCCATGTGCTAGTACATGGAATATTTTAGAGAACATCTCATGTGCATCCGAGTAGAATGTATATTCTGAAGTTGTTGGGTGGAACACTCTAAATCCATTTGTTCACAAGATTGGCTTGGTTCTGTTATTGCTTTTCTGACTTTTTGTCTAGTTGATCTATCTCTTTGTGACAATGGGGTATTAAAGTCTCCTGTTACTTATTTTGTTGTTGCTTATTTGAGTTTTCATGTATATTAAATAATTGTTGTATACAGTTGGGTGCTCCCATATTTCATGCATATATATGTATGATTGTTATCATTTCTTCTTGAAGTTTCCCCCCTAACAAGTGTATAGTGACATTATTTTATTGCTTTTTATTGTTCTTGGTTTGAAGTTGACATTGTCTGCAAACCGAATAGATATCCCCACTTTTTTCTGGGTTCCTATTGATGGAGTATTGTTTTCCACCCACTGACTTTCAGTCTATGAATTTCCTTTTAAGTTAAACATGTTTCTTGTATATAGAATATTGGTGGATTTTGTTTCCTGATCCATTCTGCCAGTCTGCTTCTTTTGATTGGTGAATTGAGACCATTTACATTTATGCTTATAACTGACATGTATTGGCTTGCCTTTGTAATGTTACTTTCTTGCTATTGGTTCCCTACCTTTTCCCTCTGTTTCATTGCTTTCTCTGCTTGGTGGTTCCTTTCTATTGTCATTCCTGAAGTAGTGGTAATTTTTGTCTCTTTCTAGAATACCTTTTAGTACTCTTTGTATGGTTGGTTTGGCATTCATAAATTTCTTCAGTTGTTCTTCATAGTGGAAATATTTTATTTCTCCATTAATTTTGAAAGATAGTTTGGCAAGGTATCCAAACAAATATGTTGGAAGTTATTTTCTTTCAGGACTTGAAATACCTCACTCCAAGCTCTTCTTGACTTGATTGTTTGTGTGGTGAAATTGGCAGTGACTCTGATGGGCTTTCCTTTATAGGTTATATGTGTCTTTTCTCTAACAGCTTTCCATATTCTATTCTTTCACTGAATTTCTGGGATCTTGATAATTATATGTCTGGGTGTCAATTTATGTTGGTTATGGCTAACTAGAGTTCTATATGCCTCATTTAAGTGTATGTCTGATTCTTTGCATGCTTGGGAAATTTTCTGCTATTACTTCTGCAGTTTTGTGTCCCTTGTGTTGACTTCTACTGTTTCATTGACATCTATTAGTCTCACACTGTATTTCTTTGCATCATCTTACAGCTGTTGAGTTGTTATTTGTTGGTTCTTTGCTATTTTTAAGAGATCCTTCCTTTCACAATCATTAGCTGCAATGCTGCCTGCAAGGTCTGAAAGTCTATCTTCAACTACATTCAAGTGGTTTTGCCACCTTTTGACGGAATTTTTAATTTCTTGGATATTTGTTTGAATCTGTTTCATGCCTTATAATTCTTTCCTATATTGTTCATTCAAGGTCTCCACCATTCTTCTGTTCTCCTCTATTCTTTTACTTATGTCTTCATTAGATGTACTGAGCAATTCTTTCATTATTGTGGTCTGTTTTTTTTTTTAACCTGAGGGATTACTTCTGATTGGATTTCTTCTATGGCCTGATGGATCATTTCAGGAATTTTAGGTGTGTCACTTCCAAGCTATTCTATGTTGATGGCTCCTGGACTTGTTCTGGGTGGGGTGGAGGCTTGAAATTGCATTTTTCTCCTTTGTTTTGTCATTTTTGAAGATTCCAATGTTCTCTGGAGCTCAACCTCACCTCTCAATAATGCAGGAGTGGTGAGGCAAGGATCAAAGCTCCCTGGTGCTTAGCATGGCTTCCACAATGGTGGGAGTGGCAGGCTGCAGTCATCAATTCTCCTGACAATATCCAGGGATCAGCAGGGCTCCCGCACAAATTATGGAATTGTGGAGGCATGGTCACTGAGGCTTCCAAAGCTATCTGGGTCTCAGCTTGGCTCCTGCAAGGGGGTGAGTATGGAGCAGTCATCAAGGTTCCTGAAGCTGTCCAGCATTCAGTGTGGCTTCCATGCCAGTGAGGGAAGGGTAGGGACATTATCACTGAGGCTCCCAAAGCTATACAGGGCTCAGATTGGGTCTTGCAAGGGTTCTCTTGGCATCTCTTTTCTTGCTTACTTCTTTCTTCCTTTACACAATTTTGCTTTGTTTGTTTCCTTTCACCAAATTGAACAGAGAGACTCTAACAGCCCCAATTATGCAGACAAGCATGTTGTTTGTTTTTATGTAAATGGTCAGTTTTTAACATGAATTTGTTCAATAATCAATTAATTTAATAATAAAGTTAAATTCAATGAATTATTTAAATGAATTTACTATTATTATGAATCTTATATACAAACTTTACAAGGTTATCTTGCTCTGCTATTTAACAGTTGCTATTTAAATATTAGTAGGGACTGTCTTCTAGAAAGTGTTGAAATTTGAACTCCTGGGACCTCAGTATAAGACATTATTGGGGAACACAGTGTAGATATAGTCACACAGGAGTAAAGTGAACCCTTAATCTAATATACCTGGTGTCCTTATTTAAAAATAAAAGCTCTATGAAAAGACACAGATATGTACAGAGGGAAGAAGATATGAAAAGACAAAGGGTGAGAATAATATGGAGATGAAGGCAGAGATCAGACAGATACAGTCATAAAGGAATGCCAAGGACTGCAAACAAACCATTGAAGTCTGGTAAAAATGCATGGTAGAGATCTTTCACATCATCTTCAGAAGGCACAAGTCCTGTCAACTCTTTAATTTCTAATTCCTTTTCTTAAAATTCTGAGACCATTTCTATTCTCAGCCACCTAGTTTGTTACATGTTGTTATGAAAGCCTTAGATAGTACAGACATGGACTTTAGGTTTTGTTTTAAGTTTTTGAAAAGCACGTTTACATCATCCTTGTTCCCAATACATAAATCTTCCAGGACCATCCATAAATGACTGGAATCGTCCTCAGCCCTTTTTGACCAAGTTGCATGCCAATTATTATATCTGGGTGATCAGAGACAGTTTTGTTTGAAAATTTTTTTTAGAATAAGAGCAAAATATTTAGAACTTACAAATTAATAAACCAAAGATGAAGGAAAGACACCAATACTGGCATTTTAATTCAAATCATATGATGACTTCTCACTTCTTATATTGGAACATTTCCAATTGAATGTGGAACTTGAATTTGAGAAAAGAATACACAAGGAGAGTTGCTTTGGAAACTTGACTAGTAAAGAAACATGAGCACTGATTTGTGAGTGGGGTGTAAATGTTTTAAAAATGTTAGCCTAATATTTAGTCTGGGACTTCAGTTATGTCAGTTAACCCTCTGCATAACCAATTTTCTCTAGCACAGTGTCCATCACATAAGCAGTGCCCCTTAAAGTATGGCTGTTGTATCATAAAGTTTATGTTTATTTTTAAAGAAAGACTTTCTACTGTCAATTGATCTAAAATTTTTCTATTTACTGGATAACAAACAGCACAACCAAAGCACTTAGAAAACCTCAGTTTACTGCATCACATTGACCTTTGGAGCTTTATAAAACTCACAACACAAAAATGAATAATATTGTTCAGGACTTTGAAGTTACACAGTGTGGAGTATGTTGTTACCTTGGAATTTAAACTCCAGTGCCAATCTAAAGTTAACCTTCAGACCTAGCTCTTAAAATACACTGCAAGGATATATTTGAGAGTTTGAGAAAGATAAATCTGAGTTAATGCAAGAGGTAAAAATATGATTTATAGTAGCCTGCTAAAGAACAACTTCTTAAAGTTCTGATGCTTACAGAGACCTATAAGTATCATATAAAATCTTACTTTACAAAGTATTCAGCAGGGGAAGTAAAAGAAAAGCTAGGGGAAAACTTGTTTTTCAGTGTTTTTCTGCAGGGACCTTGGAAGAAAAGGGATTTCAGGCCTGTTGGAGGTTGGAGGTCTCTCTGGGGGCTTAGCGATGACATACCATATTAATGTGCACAGTGCTCTGTAATGTAGGTTTTAAGGATGAGAAACTAAAGTGATTCTGGACATCAGATCTGGGATTGGCCAACCCCACAGTTCACAGATCCTACTAAAAAGGAGTCAAGGTTTTCTTTCTGAGCCTGATTCAGTCAAGCCGGGTGATCTTCAATCATTTGCTAAGTACACCTGTACCTCAGCATCCTCCTGTGTGAAGCAGATAGTTTAGAATGATGACTTCACATATTTCTTCTAACTAGAGACTTTCTACTTGGGAGGAAATTTCAGTGCCATCTAGAATAGGAAGGGCCAAATAGGCCGTTGTTGACTCCACTGTGCTATCCCATCATGACTACCTCAAAATTGTGTGGATTTATTTGGGTATTCAGTAGAAGTAACATTGTTATGCCTTTAAACATTAGGTTTCTATGTACAATTAAAATATTACATGTATTATTTGAGTTCACTTGCTTAAAATTTGAGTAGGAAACAACTACTGTAAAGAAAGCAGAAGTGCAATAGTAAAGACAACCACACATTTTTAATATAATTTTAAAATGAGAATATCAATTCCCCAGTATATCCAATGAAGAGCCTTTATAAGCTATTCTCTAAAATATAGTTTTAGGATAATCACTGTAAGAAAGACCTGAAAGAGACATAAGTGAGTGACTTGGTTTTAAAAAATGTACAAACTGCTGAAAATATCAGTCCAATACAATGTAGATAAAACAAAGTGTACCTTTGGATATCTCAAAACATGCTATTGCCACAGTCCTTAGTTTTTGTATCTCTTAAGAGGAAACTTGATACATTCACATACTGCAATGTACCTGGAAAGAAAGCAATTTGGATGTATCAATTGCACCTTTGCCAGTAATCATAGTGTTTATCTTTTTGGTTGCTATTAACTTAACCAAGAGACAAAAATATATTGCTGAAGCTACAAACAAATAATTTGTTGCTAAGTGGTAAGTGATAGAATTAACATCATACTGTGAGGTTAAATCTTGATGCAAGTGAGCCCTAATAAAAATCTATGTACTAAAATAGTGCCATACTCTCAAGCTAAGAAATCCTGGCCAGCATTAAAGCATTGTGTTGAATCTACCATTCCACTATGTAAAACTGCTGCAAAATTGACCTAAGGCAAACACAAACGCCCTTGGCTTCCGTAGAGGATCTAGAGCAAATGTGGAAATTAAGATTCATCAAGGAGAGCTGACTTCATTTAAACTGGATGGGAGCTGCATAAACCAGTTGGACACATAGTCAAATTGTAGATTTACCAGCCTCTGAGAATAAATACACAGAGTAGGCCAGGGAGACACAAAATTCCCACTCACCCTGAGCTCTCACAGTACTGTTCAACATTTGTCCCCAATCATCGGCACTTTGTTTGAGGTGAACAATAGCCCCTGCCAAACCGCTGAGTGCCAATTGCTTAGTATTTGTGCACTTTACATGTTAAAATTGGTCCACTATGGAGTTGTTGAGTTTTGAACTGACCAACCTTATTAATCAGGATTTGATCAGTCATTTATAAACTTTCACTAGTAAAAGTAATGGTGAGGATTATTTACAACACATACAATAAGCATGCTAAACTGAACAAAACTTTTTTATGATAAGAAACAATTTGATTGGATATGAGTATTCTTCTCTGATTTCCCTTGAAGTATTTTGATTTATTCTGATTAAATTTGAGTTTCTTTGCAATGTAACTTTGTAATCACAGCCAGAAAAATGTGCCATAAAAAATCTGCACACTGAGCTTGTTTGCTTAATTTACTGGAAGCTTCTCTTCCTTTTGTACATCATAACTGGATACCGAAGAATGATAAACTGGTTTTAGAAGAGTATGGTACACACAACCCAATAATGGGAATAATTCATTTTAATTATCTTAATAATTATCATAATAATTTCCAAAACACATCATGTATTCACAGCTATAACTATAAGAAGAGACTAAAACATCATTCATATGAAAAGGACTGTGTCCTATACTCCTCACAAACATAGAAAAAAATGATCCTAAAATTCATATGGAGAAAGAAGAGATCCAGAATAGCAAAAGCAGCCCTGGGCAATAAGAGCAAAGCAGGAAGCCTCACAGTCCTAGATTTCAATTTATTGCAAAATTACAGTGATAAAAATAACATGACACTGGCACAAAAAATAGACATGTGGATCAATAGAACAGAATAGTGGATGCAGAAACAACTCAAGGACATTCTGTCATTTGATAATTGACAAAAGGGTCAAGAACATAGACTGGAAGAAAGTGTCTTCAACAAATGGTATTGAGAAAACTACTTATACACATTCAGAAGGTTGAATCTAGACATGTAACTATCACTGTGTACTAAAATAAAATCAGAATGGACAAAGACCTAGACATTAAGACAGAAAAACTGAATCTGATGGAAAAAAGGCAAAACTCTGGAAAACATATGCACAGGTATGGACTTTCTAAACAGAATCAAAGTTGCACAAGAAATTATATCAAGAATCAGCAAATGGGATTACATTAAATTAAAGAGCTTCTGAACAACAAAGGAAATAAGTAAGAGTGAAAAGATAAATTAAGAATATGAAAAAAATTTTCTAGCTCTCCTCTGACAGAGGACTAATATCTAAAATATGTAAAGAACTCAGAAATATTAGACTCCCCCAAAATGGGCAAAATGAACAAACAAAAAATGTTTGACCCAAGCAAAAAAACTGGCAGTTGAAATGAACAGACACATCTCAGAAGTACAAGTGGCCAATAAATACATGGAAAAAAGTCAACATCATTGGCCATTAGAGAAATGCAAATTCAAATAACAGAAATTCTTTCTAGAGTAAGATGGAAACAATTATTGAGAAATCAAAGAACAAAATTTCCAGCAAGGCTACACAGGAAAAGGAAACCTTCTCTGCTGCTGACAGAAATGTCAACTAGTACAACTACTATTGTAATCAGTATGGAGAACCCTCAAAAAACTAAAATTGGAAATTTCACTCAAAATAGCTATTTCACTTCTAGATAGCCTTCTGAAGAATTTAAAGAGCTCAATATTACAGAGATACCTGTATACCTATGTTTATAGCAGTACAATTCATAGTAGCTAAAACATGGAAGTGGTGTATATGTCTATCAAAAGATAAATGAATAAAGAAAATATAGTACTTACATACAGTAGGGTACTACTTTGCCATAAGGAAGGATAAACGTGTCATTTATAGGAAAATAGGTGTGACTTGAGACCATAATGTTAAGTGAAATAAATCAGACACACAAACAATTCATCGTTTCTCTTACATGAGAAAGTCAAAATCATTTAAAGATCAAAACAAAAGATGCATAATGGGAAGAATGGGAATAGGAATAGAGATAGGAGGAGGGAGGAAGGGCGGGGAAGATAAGAAGAACTGAGATGTTCTGTTCATTTACCAATTCCCCAGAGTAATGGAAACACTGTGTACAATAAACTTATACTAATAAGCATCATAAAGGATAACCACTAAAGCACAATAAAAAATAATTCAAATCTGGAAAAAAACAGTGTACTCTCAAAACATTCTATCCATTTTACCGTATTAGGAAAGAAACTATCTCACTGTTTGATAATTTGTCTGCAGTCTGCCATGCCTGTCTTGAGAGATGGGGTTAGGATGTAATTCAGGGAGTTTGGGATCCCAGGAAGATACTGATGCTATAGATCTGATATTCCTAAGGCAAATTTTACTTGGCAAATCAATAAAGGATGCAGCTTTCAATTAAAGACGGGAATACAAATTAAGCTGACACAAACCACTCAAAAAGGATCAGAAAGGAAACTATTTTTCTTTCTGAGTCAGTGAAAACAGTACTTTCTTCAGTCTGAGTTTAGATTCTGGTGGGTCCTTTTTCAATTAATTGCTATATCCAGACCAAAGTTTCCTTGACATTAATGATGTGTAGGGAAGAACTGTACAAATCATGGGTGAAAAGCTGGCCCATTATTCCAGACCCAGCAGATCTCTTTGTCTCTGTCTCTGTTCCATCCATCTGTCTCTCTGTCTCTTTTTGTAAATTTTCCAAGATAGCCATGATTTTTTATTGGTACTACTTGAAATCTGTGGGCTCCCAAGCCTTTTTGGAAATAGAGTAGAAATAATCTTGTTTGCTGGTGATTTTCTTTCTTCTTACAGTCTAAGAACAATTAGAAAAAACACTAGAGAAGGCTCATTTTCATAGATTTAGAATTAGGATGGAATTCTGAAGAGTAAAAATAGTGTATTACTGTTTTCTAAAAGCCATATTCTCAATTTTATTCCCCAAACATCTTTTTCCTTAACACATTTACAATATTGGGCATTCCTGCATGTTGTCTCTATTCCTCTTTTTATGATAAAATCTGTCATGTAAGTGCTGTATACTTCATAAAATCTACGCCAAAGAATTTTGGTTGTTTTCACCATAAAGAAATAAATGCTTGAGGAGACAGAGATGTGTACCTGGACTTCAACATTGCACAATGTACACATGTGCCAGTCACACAGGATACCTCACAAATACGTACAATTGTTATGCACCAGCTAAAAAATTAAGAAACAAATGAAAAATATCACTTACTTTCATAAATACATGTACTAGTAATAGAAACAAGCTATTCCTGCTCATGAAAACCAGTATCACCAACAGAAATAACAGAAAAACCATAAAATTAGATACAACAGTCTTGAAATTATAAATGAGTTATTACATTTTGAGGTGATGTTAAAATAGTTGAATCTATACAATAACTGCAAGTGGGGTGTTATACATATTTGAGGAGGAACCTACCTGGTCTGTTTCTGGGCAGGGATATAAATATGCACCTCACCCTTACACACATAGTCTCTGCATTGCAGACAGTTGCAGACTCTGCCTGCCCCTGTGCCATTTGTACTCAGTAAGTCATTATCAATAGCAATTCATCTCTCACTTTCCAGAGTGAAAATCTGCCTTCGTTTAAAGACAATACAGTTTCATGAATTTTCCCACTAGCATCTTAAAGCTTGAGCTGTTTGCCACCTCTCAGCTGGTAAGTTCTGCCATGTTGGTGTGTGCAAACTCAGTACAGTTTTGAAATTTCAGGGCAAATCTGAAACAGTCATTCCCTTTAAGAAGCATGTGGCTAAGACAAGTAAACTGAAAACAGTAATAGGAAGTACAAAATACGTTATATTCTAGAATGTTCAGTGGCTTAGTAAGAACATACCCAGGACATCCAGTCACTTTGAAGGTCATTCTAATTTAATCCACGAGAGTTAAAAGAACCATACTGGATTTGTAATGTACAAAATATGTTTGGAGCTCAGTCTTTGGCTTATATTTATCACTGTACAGAAGATAATCAGAAAAATAAAGAAAGGAAAATCAGGTATCACAAGATCCAGGAAGAATGTAAAATGATAAGATGATTTCGTTGATCATAGAGAACTTATGAGAAGATCTGTATGCAGGGTCATTTCCATTTGTGGATTAAAATCTTCCATCTATAGTATTAAAACTAGTTTACTCCCCAAATATTGTGTGTGCTGACTTCAGTAAATTCTACCATGAAAGAATTTCTAATTGTCCTCAGATATAAAAGAAAATGTTTGCACCCCTAAGTCTTAGCATTTGTGTTTCTCTCCAGGCATACTCTTCCCAGATCTCTGTGCGTTGCTGTAGCTCTTAATTCTGACCTTTGCTCTACTAACAGAACAGATGTTTCCAGACAACGCAGTCTAAAATACCCCCCCTGCCACTCTGCACCCAATGGCCACAATTCATTTTTTTCTGCATAGCATTTAATGCTACTCCAAATTATATGATTTTGTATTTATTTGTTTATTGCTTTTCTCCCAGGTAATATGTATAATGTATAAACTTATCAGAAGAGGATTTTTACTATTGTTTGTATTGCAATTGTTTTAACTGTAGTTTCCTCAGGATCTGTTCAGTGTTTCTCATGTCACATATCTAGATGTGCCATGTGGTCATGGGGGGCTTTTCAGAAGTGGCTAGATCTACAGCATATAATGCCAAGATTAAGGATGTGATGATAGAATTGATTCATTGTACACTGTTAAGATTAGAGGTGCTCCACCTTGGATGTGAGTGTTATCTACTATAACAGTGGGTTGCCCGGACAAGATATAAAGAACAGAGTGTTGCTGCCTGGTCCTTTGTAGCTTGCTGCTTGCTTCTGACCACCATGAACTGTTTCTCCTCCATGATGCTTGTCTGTCATGCCACCCTGCCTTGAAGTCAAATGATTATGGACTGAACTGTCCACAAAATATGAGCTGCAATAAACCTTTCCTCTTTTCACTCTGGGAGTTGGATATTTTAGCTGAGCAATGAGAAAAGTAACTAAGATAGTGTTTGGTAAGACATTAAAGCATCTTACAAAACACTGTATATTGAAACAAATAAACTTCATTCAACCCTCTAAACAACTCAAAGAATTTGAGAAAACAAAACTAGAGAAAATGCATATACGTGTGTTCTAGGTCTTATAGTTAGTAAACAAAAGAGCTGGAAGTTGATTCCATATAAATCTTTGAATTTAACTATTACATTACTCTTGTGCGATTTGTATCAGATGTTTTGTTTTATGGGGTGAATTTGGGCAGTACAAACAGGTGTGTTAAGTTTGGGGAAAGCAAGAATACCTAGTAAATTTTAAAAATGTATGTGATCTAGACTATTTAAGGAATGCTTCATTTTGTTGTGGAGAATGTGATCAAGAGGTTTTGTATGTAAATTTGAAGCCCATATTATTTCAACATTAGGGGACAATGAAGCAATGAAAATATTAAAGCCACTAATCTTTTAACATGCACATATCAGAATTCTTTAAATATTTTCTAATCCTAGTAGAACAAGGAGAGGAAGTTATTGAATCAGCTCACACATACTTTTCTGCAAACAGGTTACCTACTCGCAGATGGAGCTGACACTGTGAGAGCAGAATGTGGACTTCTCTGAACTCCACCATTTGACCCCCATCTAGCCTGCAGCTACCCTACAAGTACCCTGACCCAGGTGTGTTAGTATTTCATTTTGTCCTTCCTTTTCACCATAGTCAAATGTGACTTGTTCCCCAAGCTTTAAATAATATTTTTCAGGTTGCTGGAGTTTCAAATTCTCCAAGGACCCTTTCCAGGCAAGTTTTAAATTCCATAAATTACTTGAGCTTCACCACCTTTAGTGAAGTTGTTACTTCACAGTTTTTCAGTCACTCTAAGTATCTTTTCCTCATATTTGGAAAAAGAAACACTTCCATTCTACCTTACAGGGTCAGTGAGTAAAAGCTCTCCCCTGTTTAACACACAGAGCCATTCCTACAAGGCCTAAGGCCATGGTCTTACTACCCACAGGTTCTTGAAGTATATTACTACCACACAGCTCTCACTGCCTCCCCAGAGGCCAAAGAGCCAACATTATTTTGCTTCAAGTCCTAACTTACATCCAGAGGGAAAACTGGGCAATCAGGAGAAAAGGCTATTAGGTGCCTCCAAGTACAGGCTAGGTACTTAATCTTGTTCAACAAAGGCCATAAAAATAGGCAGAGAGTAATAGAGATTTAACACTCAACCTCAACTAGCATGCTGCCAAGAACATCGTTATCCAAGTAAATCACTGAAATATCATTCTATTTTAAATTCTCTATGTCTGGGTTCCCACCTCTTTTGAAAGGCTCATTGAATACTCTTTTAATTTGTATTTTCAAGGGGCCATTACTATATAATACAAAGGCAATATTATTAGCCATTGCATCTCAGACAATATTAAAAGCAGATTTCTAGTACATAGGTGGGTATATTATAGAGGGATAAATCATTTTCCCTACAGGGGTTCACACATTCACTTTGTCACTCTCTTCATGTAAGAAAAGTTTCATCATAGATCAAAGCTTCTATAGACAGTAGTCACAGACCTAAGTCCCAGACCTAGGAGAGCACTGTGATCGATGAGTTGCTGTCAAAGTGTGGAATGAGAACGTGATAATCTGGTTGGTTAACTCGACCACAGGTTTCATTTTCCTTCACTTAAACATTTATTGAATTGGACTGAGCTGGACTCTGTACTAGGTGCTTTCACAGGTATCAACTCCAAAATAACACTCAGAAGGGAAACTGATTCATCCCACTGTTGTAGAATAAAGCCTAGATTCAAAAATGTTAAATAATTGGCCCAATGGGAAGAACTGGAGCTAAACTTCTGGTGTCATGTGTTAAAGTTTTCCACAAAGTGCATGCCAATATCTTTTCACATGTCAAAGAAGACAAAAGCATTTTCCTTATATTCTTGAAGAGTTTCATAACTGCAACAGTTTAAATCTGAACTGTTCCCCAAAGCTTATCTGCTAAAGGTTTGGTCCAGCCCATGCTGTTTTTACCAGGCTGTGGAACCTTAAGAGGCAAGACCTCTGAATCACTGGAGTTGTGTGCTCTCTCGCTCACTCTCCAGTCATGAGGTAAGTGGTTTTCCTTCCCAAGATACACCTATCTCGGCAGGTCTCCATAAGCCCAAAACAATGGAGTCAACTGATTAGGGACTAAGCCTTCTGGAACTGTGACCCAAACTTAACCTTTTCTCTTTAAAAGTTGCGGATCTCAAATATTTGTTATGGTGATACAAAACTGACTAATAACTGACTTTTACTCCCAACAATTCTTTCTAAGTGGTAATTGGCTGCATATCTCAACACATATCTATGCCCTTAGCTGGTCTTCTCTACTACAAGTACTTATTTCTACCCCAGGCCATTTTCCCGATCTTTAAGGATAGACACTCAGAGGGCCCTTTATTCATAAGCTCTGTCCTGTCTTTGCTAATCAGAATCCTATTTATTTTTCTTTAGATTACTTTTCACTTTCACCCCTTATCTTCACTTTATTTGCCTCGTCTAATCTGCCATCTCCTCTGTCCAGAATTTCTGCAATAGCCTTTTAATCTATCATCTTTTATGAAGTTTTACTTTTCCATCGATAGCTCTCCCTAGGCCCACCCCAGATGATGCAGAAGCCTGGACAAGCTTTTTCTGTTGGCTCCCCAGCTGTATAAAATATTTTGATTAAAAAATTGTGAGGAACCCATGAGAGGTAGTTATTTATCAATGACAAAGCTGCATAACCAGTAGGAAAGTGGAACTTTTATTCATTGTGTTTACTGTGTGATCAGTGCACATAAATTTTTTCTCACAGTATTCAAGACCACCTCTTCCTGTTCTAACTAGTAAAACATTGTAAGTGCTTTACTTTCAAATGCTCCGTCACTGATAGTTTAATATTTCCAACAATAGGAAGAAAGGTGGTGATACTGCTGTTACTCATAGATTTTGTGTTTTATCATAAACAATATAGATAGTCCTGCCTCTGGATTTTCCAAATACTATTTGTTTAGTGTTGACCACAACAAAACGCATGATGCTCCCTCAGCCATTGTGACACCTGTGCATTCTGGCAGCCAATGACTGTTGCAAATGTTACTGTGGTTCCTTGGTGATGTCTGTCAATGCAAATCACACCCAGTACATGCAGACAATACAAAGAATCATTAGTTCTTGATAGTGTTACTTTATCATTTGAAATTATACAGCATTGTGTAGTACAGCTTCTAGTCCTCTGCTCTCTTGAACATGTCGGAACAGCACATCTCTCAACCATGTGTTCCCAAACTGACTTGGCAAAGGTCAAAAGGTAAAATACAATCTTTTATGGTAAACATCATTATATTTCTTCTGAATTTGCAACCTGTTACTAAGGACATTTTCAAACATCTAGAAACAACAGGACATAATGGGTAGCAAATTAGACTAGGAATCAACAGTGGAGATAATGAGTGAAACTGAAAAATATTCTGAAGAAAAAATCTGCCCTCTTATGATGTGATCACTTCCAAACTGGTCTACACAGTTGCCCTGTACAAACTATCACCATAGGGCCAACAGGCAAAGAGAGAAGGAATCCCACTCATACAAAAGGACTGTCCTTCATCTGACATACTTAGAGTGCATCGTTGCATACCTTGGAGACAAGAGAGGATATTGATTGGAAGAGCTCATTGGCCTTACCAAACAGTGATCTGGAAAACCTTTTGAGGGGACAGGAGTGGGCATCCTCCAGGGAGCCTGCAGCTGGTATAAGATGACTATCCCAATTCTGTTAACAAGATTTCCTGGAAAAAGATGCCTGCCACTCTCCCTCTTGCCCTCAAGGACTATACACCATAAGTGACAGCATGGATGGAACACGGACAAGTGATACACAGGCCAAAGGCCCCTACCGTTGGTTCAAATCCAAAGGGAGGGAGTAGAACATTGGTAGGCCAAGTGCCGATATTCATCTTTTGTTATATGTGAGAGTCACCCATGTCCAAAAGGATGCAATATTCTGGTTGCTGAATCCCATTGGCCCTGACAAAGAATCACTGTACTAACCAGAGGCAGGACTTGCTTTTCAGGACCCACTTATGGTGCACAGCCAGATCTCTGAGATAACTCACTGTCTCAAGTACTGGAGCCTCTTAAGAGTCTGGTTGATCCTATCATTGAGTTCAGATAAAGAGCACAGAATTTACAAAATGCACCAAAAGAGAGAAAGTACCAGAGTTCCAGAACAGGCTCATGGCACTCTGATCTGGCCTGAGGGTAACCTGCTCTAGGGCTTTGATGGCTGCAGCTGCTCCAGGTATCAAAGAGGAAATAGAGGAGACTTCCAGGAAGATGGCGACCGGGTAGGCAGCAGAGAGAGAACCTCCCAGAGGATTACCACCCAGACAATGAAATATAGCAATATGAAGACAGAAAGGAGAGAGGTGTGTACCCTGAACCCAAGAAGGATCTGAAATGGGAACTGAAGCCCTAGGAAAGACCAAGCAGAACCTCTCCTGGAGGAAAGGATCGGAGGGC
>PVLD010024012.1:0-26289 GCA_004027595.1 Dinomys branickii | reverse complement strand
TGACTAAATTTGCATGTCTGTATATGGGTCCATACATCTACAATTCGAAGATATCAATGGATAAAGCAACAACTACTGTTGAGACCATATCACCTTGTCTATAGATTAGTTGTGATTGTACTATTTTCTATGATAATGGGTGTCTGTTTGTCAATACGTTTTTGTACTTTTATGTTTCTAAAATAAAAAAAAAAAAAGATAATGATGATTTAACATAAAGGTCCTTGATATCATGAGGTCAGAGAAACAGAAAAAGTGCCCATATATATCACTGAGAGAATGTTCTATAAATTGAAAGAATACTACATCAAGTCTAGGAGCATGTGAGAAGGAGAACACATATGTTGGTTTAGGGAATGATTTTCAAGTTACAGAAAAACTGCAAGACTAAGATGAAAGACAAAATCACCCAAAACAGTGGGAAAAAATATCAGAGTACTCTAAGATTTTAACTATTAGCATTCATGCAAAAAAACCCAATTCAGAACAGTCTACACATATTTTGAATGACTATGTTATATGTGATATGTGAATACGTTATATATGTTATATGTGAACGTTATATGTGATAACAAGCACCCACCAAGATTCATTTCAAACATAGTAGCATCCAACAAACATATCTTGAATACTAAAAAAAGACAAAAAATAACATAAACAATTATTTGCAAAGATATAATTTAATAATTAAATCCATCCAGCTAAAAATGGACTAGTATTCAGATTTCCAGACTGAAGGTTGAATAAAGGTGTGTGTGTATAGATACACACACACATACACATATAACTAACAAACATATATATGTATATGTATATGAGTATAAAGACCATAAACTTGATTTATTTATATATATATATATATATATATATATATATACACACACACACACACACACATCCACACACACACACACACACACACATACATAAGGGATATGTAAGGAATATGGTTAAAATGCATGAATGTTAATATTTTTTACAGCCAAAAGACATATATATGTACATATCTATAATTCAAGTCTTTAAAGTACCTTTTATGATTTTAATTGCATGTTTTAATCTTACAGTAATCATTTAATTTTTTTTTTTTGTTTTCTGAGGTCGTATATTAGGAGTTGAAGTTTTGTTTTCTTTGGTATTCATTTTCGTATTTCTGAAGAGCCCATGAACCATTCCACATAAAAGCAGCTCTCAACCCATATGAGTAGAAGCTTTAGGAAGCGTTTGATTAACTTTACACTATTCCTCTGACCACGGCTGACTGGGCCACTGGTGAACGTTTTTCTCCTACGCTGTTATGTTTCTCTCTCATCAGCATTTGGAGACAGTATGAAAAGACGCGATCCTTATCTTCTGTTGGTTGCTTGGTGAGAAATGAGGCCGCTAATACATATTAGAATATTAATGTTCTGCAAAACTCTTGAACTAGCAAATTTTAGTTTATATGAGACTGAGATATCTAGATGATAGAGAAATAGAGAGAAAGGCAGGAGAATGATGGAGAGAAAGAAAGAATAACTGATAGACACAAAGCACTATTCCCAGAGTTTTTACACCTCTAATTCCAGTTTCTAGTGAGATCTACCTCTCAGATACCCCAGCTTCCATCTGTATAGTTTATGTGTCATGTAACCGAAACAGCTTTGATAGGACTAGGGAAATCCATACTTTTCAGCAAGATGGAAGCTGGTAGTCATTGGGGTTGCAGATGGATCATATTTACACCATGTATTCCTGAGGTGAGGGCAATTGTGGGGCAGGCTCATTCATTCAGCGAGTATTTTCATGAACAATGCAAAAAGAAAACTTTAACATGTCATATCAGGTATATCAGGTGGGTTTCTGAGGCTAGGACAAAATGACTGAGATCAGTCAACTTCAAGGAGAAAGGTCCATTTTGGTTCATGGTTTTAGAGCTTTCAGTCCATGGATGTTTGACTCCATCACTGTGTCCAGTGGGGTCCATCACAGTGGGGAGTGTATGGCAGAAGAGGTCTGATCCTTTGCTGTGGCCAGTAATGTAAAAAGCCAGGGCTCTGGTACCTCTTGGAAGTGCTGGTTCCCCTACCTGGACTTCCTTAACTTGACCGGCCTTTCTAAAGGCTACTACCCCAAGTAGTGACACGGGGCAAGAACTAACCCTAAAATAAGGCCTTTGGGAGGTAGTCCATAGCAAACCATGGCATCAGGCCAGGAGAAATAGCATGAAAGAAAGGAAAAATCTTATCATTCTTTAATGGCATTTTTTTCTATTATTTGAACAAGAGGTCTCAGATATTCATTTTTTACTGGACTCTCCAACTTAGGTAGTTGGTCCCAACTAACATTTGGAGAAGTTAAGTGACTGTCTCAGATCAGTATTGATAATGACATTCCAGACTTGGCCCATTAGTCTAAGGTTGTACATGCTACAAGATAACCACTGGAGTCTGTTTGCTTAGAGGACACAAAAAGCTCTAGTCTTCTTGATCTCTGCCTTAGTATTCCTAGTTAAACTTCTTGGACATATACAGCCTAACGAATTAATCTCAGTTAGGTCTTTCCTAGGAAAAGGTACTGCAGAGAGCCATTTTTCCTTTCCTTCACCACCTCACTTTTTTATTTCACCAATTTCTCTTAGTCTTTCCAACAAGTCACAATATTCCAGAGCACAAAACAATTATCAGAGAGATATCTACTTAATTGGCAGGTAATGGAAAAGTAATTCCATGGAGTTCAAATATCTCACTGAAGAATTAGAGGCAGATCTGAGTTTTAAATGAAAAGATTCAATACCTACTATCTCATGACATTAAGCTTGTTAATGGTTTTATGCAGGGATGACTAGCCTCACAAGCAAAAAACAAGAGAGTAAAATTAACTTCTTGTTTTATATAAATGTATATTCAAGAATAAAATAATAAAGCTAAAGTTTTTAAAAGTTATGAAATTATTATCCACTTATATTTTTTAAGAAATATATCTTAAGCTATGGTTGTGGAAGTAAAGAACAAAGGCAAAATATAAAGGTACTTTTTCAACTAATTGAATTGGGGTGGGTGATGAATGGAAAGGAATATATTAAGGCCTGCTTAAGATAGATCTTTTCAAAATAGTGGAGAAATTCAAAGAGCATCTGTTGTTAGATAAAATATAAATGTAGCATAGAGATGTTTACTCAGTGGACCTTTGTTTTTCAAAGGTTTAGCTGTTCAGAAAACATTAGGATATACTGATGTGGTTCAGTTCTAAGGGCCAAGGAGAAAGGAAGATTTTGGAACATATGTTCTTTAAATTCAAATGATATGAAATTTTTCTTCTAACATGGTTGACAGTAGTACCTTTCACGAATATGTATGAAATTGTTTCAAAAGTGCCTGCTCAAGATAGCTTGAATTTCAAACATTAAATAGACTTAAGCCAAGTTTGAAATGGGCACTTATTTCACAAGATGCAAAGATAAATAATCAGTGACCTTTTATTCAACTTACCTCTCAAAATCTAAAAATGAAGACTTTCATAGCTACCTGACAGTGGTCATGCCTGATATTTCTATAAGCAACAGTCATTTAAGAAGACAAATGTTAACTGAATAGCCTCTTTTATTATAGTGGAACCATTATGGTTATTGTCATATGAGTTACACTATTATAGTAAGGTAATAATATATACACAGTGATCAGGTTGAATACATGTAGTACTTCAGTCCAGTTAGACATCTGTGGTGCCTCAGAATTTCAGAGTTAAACATTAAAACTTCATGACAAGTTTATGACATACTGAAAGGTATAGAACTGAAAGTGGCAAACGAATCATAAAATAAAAAGGAGTGTTCATTACCATGTAGTCTTCAATTGGTAGATCTCTTCAGATACAAACGAGAGTCATAGCAAAAAACCACATCAACTGATTATTTAGACATTTTCTGGACACAGTGATAAAATCTAGCCTAAGTAGGGGGCTGGGGATATAGCTCAGTGGAATAAGCGCTTGCCTAGCAAGCGCAGGGTCCTGAGTTTGATCCCCAGTACCGCAAAAAATAAATAAATAAATAAATAAATCTAGCCTAAGTAAATTCAACCAACTTATATAATCTCTGACTATGTGTTGAACCTTATTTGTGTACTGACCACATAAAAATGAATGAATGAATTACATTCAAGAAACCAACAGCTAATGCCAGGATTGAATTTATACTTGAATTATCAAATTTGACTCTTCTGAGGGCTCTTTTTGTTAGATCTTAACATTCCTGTATTAATGATGAACAAAACAAAATCTAATAAACCTAAATTGTTTACCCAGTATGAAACTGTTAGAGAGTGCTGGGGCCTAATTTTAAACCCAAGCAATCAAACCCCAAAACCCATGCCTAAATCACATAAAATATACTCCAGGAAAGAAAGCTGATAGGAAGGCAATTAAGTAACTTCAGTATTACAGGATGAGTATTATAGCACAAGTATAGATATCATTGTAAGGAAACCCAGAGGAAGAAGTAATTAATTCAAATTTGAGCTTATGGAAGCGTGCCAAGAGAGGCAATATTTAGACTATATTCAAAAGAATAAAATAGAAATGCCACCGAAAGCGAAGTTACAGTAAGGAATTTCTAAAAGGAAAAATAGCTTCAATCAAGATACAAAACTACCTGTCATTCAAAAACTATCACTAGTCTGGAAGGCACAGCAGCAGTGGAAAGTGATTGTGGAATGGCAGAATTAGAACGATTTTGAAGAAACTGCAATGACGTAACAGAGGTTTGAACTTGATCTGTAAACAGAAAACATGAAAGCGCTTTCTCTTTTAAGCATAATTATGACTTTTAGATCTGTGATTTACTGGAGGAAGGATAAGGGAAGAGAAACCACATGGCAGAAGGATTATTTACCAAATATTTGACAACGCTAAGATAATTGAACACTGTCGCTAAGAAGAAAATGTGAATGATGTGAGAGCGACTTTGAAGCGCTGAGAAGAAATAACAACAATTTGCTAAAACAGATTTGATTCCAAGGATAAAGGAGAGGCAGCGTTAAAGATGACTCTGAGCGGGACGTAATGAGGGAAAGCAGCCATGCATGTACGGTGAAGTGTTTGACTTAAACAAAGATGAGATAAATGAAGGGCAACCAGGAGGAAAGGAGACAAGAAAATAGATATAAGTTTAATTCACTTTTTCATTCATTTATTGAACAACCATTTATTTGTGGGGTTGCTCTGTGGAAAACCTATTTTAGAGGCTAAAATGCATCAGAATGGAACTGAGTAAACTGCTGCTCTGATTAATCTGGTATTCTAATTGGAAGTGGCATAGTATATAACAATAAACACATGGTGCATGGGACTTTCCCAAGAGCTATGGAAGGAAATAAAAAGTAATTGTCTGTCTGTCTATCTGCCTGTCTGTCTGTATGTCTTTCTTTTGTTTTGTTTGTAGGGCCTCTTTATTACCAACAGCTGACTTTGCCCAGAACTCAGGGGAAGTGAGCTGAATCCACTATGGCCTCTGATGAGTGCTGCTGGGCTAGGAGAGGGCATCAACATCTACGGACACTGAACCTCGTAAGGGAGCGTAAAGTGGTGGGAGAAAGTCCAGCGAAAGCACTTCCTGCCGCATTGAGCAGAAGCTCCTATTCTCTCCTGAGCCCAGAGGAGCAAAGTGGAGGTCGGGTCCTTAACTACCAGGGGCTATGTGAGAGGAAAGGAACAGAGGAAAGGGGGCTCCCTCAGGACCCAGGGAAACCCAGGCTTGAACCCACACTGGGAACAGTCAAAGGGTGATGCAGTGAGGGTGGTTGGTGGTGATCTTCTCTAGGGCTTCTCTGGCCCTGGCTCTGTGCTCAGTGTCCATGAGGACTTTCTCGTAAGGGAAGCCCCCATAAAAGAAAGTTGAGAAACTTGGGTTGAACTGAAGCATTGTTTTGTACAATATGGTGAAGAATGCGACCAGTGATCTGATGATATCGGAATGAAAATCTAAAGAATTTCGCAATAAAATATGAGTAGAGAGGTTACAAAGATCAGAGCAGAAATGAGTGCAATTGCAATTAAAACAAGAGTCAATAAATCAAGAGCTATTTCTTTTAAAGAATAAATAAAATACACAAGTCTTTAGCCAATCGTATCCAAGAAGGAAAGAAAGGACATGAGTCGATGCAATTAGAAATGAAATAGATGAAATCACAGTGGAAACCATTGAAATTCAGTAGATTATTAGCTACTACTTCAAAGCCCTGTACTCCAACCAATAGGAGAATTTGGAAGAAATCAATAGATTCCTGGATCCATAGAAATCACCAAAATTGCATGAAGGTATAAAACCTTTGAATAACCCAATAACTGCCAATTAAATTGAAGCACTAAAATAAATAAATAAATAAAAAACTACCACCTCAGAAAAGCCCAAGTCCTGATGTATTCACTACTGAATTCTTCAAAAACTTCAGGGAAAATCTAACATGTACATTTCTCAAACTCTTTAAGGAAATTATAAAGGAAAGAATGCCACAAAAGGCATTCCTAGAAGCTAGCATTACTGTGGCTCTAAAACAAATCAGGATTAAACTGGTAAAAAGAGAGAACTACTAGTTAATCATTATGATTTTTATGAACATAGATTTCAACATCCTCAAAAAGTTACTGTCAAACAGAATGCAACAAATCATCAAAAAGTGCATAATACTGACCAAGTAGGTTTCACCCTATGGACACAAGGGTGGCTTCCCAATATGAATGAATGAATGAATGTAATACAAGATGCGAACAGAAGCAAATTTTATCTCTACGGATGCAGAAAATGCCTATGTAAAAATCCAACATTCACTTATATTTTAAAAAGCCTTGAAGAAAATAGGTAGGAGGACCTTATGACTTTATCTTAACCTCATAAAAGTCACTTATGACAAACCTATTACCAACATCCAACTTCATATTGAATGAAAAAAAAACCCTGAAAGCTTTCCCACTAAAGCCACCAGGAAGACAAGGACCCTGGTCCTCTGCCATGTCACTTAATTAAGCTTTTAAACTTTTAAACGTGACACAATGGACAACAAATGAGACGGAGAGAGCAAGAGGGAGGGAGAGAGGGAAGGAGAGGAAGAGATTCTAAGAAATGTATAGTTAAGATACTGTACATGTTAAGAATTAAACATGTTAGAAAGGAACAATACAAGACAAGAACAACAGCAGCAGGAGAGCAGTGTTGGTGATTGAGGTATCTCTGATTCCTTCTGAGGAAGCAATTCATTATCAAAGTTAATATAGATTCAGACATAAGAGCTAACCTTAAAGTACATTGAGAAGTGAAAAAAGTAATGGGCCATGGTCTCTAGACTAGTTTCTGAACAAGTCAGCCAGCACAGAGACAGAGAAGAGCAAAAAGGAACAGCAGGATCTAGAGAGGTTGTTTGTATATGTGTGTTTCAGTTCTGATGATTATTTTTAGTTTTAGAATGAAAGAGAAGAGGTTATTTGTATGCTGACACTAAGGGGTCAGCTGAGCAGGAAACTCATATTCTATCTTTTGAACTTCTGGGTTTTGACCCCATTACTTCTCCAATTTTAGAACATTTCAACATTAACCTGTGAAAAATAACAGCATGCTTTCAAGTATACAAAGCACCTAAAAGCACTTTCTTAAAAAGTCACAGAGCAAAGATGTTAGCCAACTTCATAAAACCCACTATTATCCTCTAGATTTTCCAGTGGGCCACTGGTCACTCTATGGATAAGGCTGTCTTCCTAAATCAATCAACACTGACTATATATACACACCAAAACCAATCCAAAAATAGAACATCTGGAAAGAGAAATTGAAAAACCCGAGAAAAACCCTCTAAGAAATCTCTAGATGGCAAACATAGGTATAAAACCCAAATGTGCAGCATTTGATGATAACAGACATGTAATTTTGTTAGCAATATATCAAGGTTGAGCATTCCAGTCCATCAATACTACATGCTCACAGATATTGCCAACATGAATATCTTAATGAAATCTCTGGGCTTGAGGTTAAATGTCATTCAAGTGGTCTTCAGAAAGCTAAGACTGTCTCTCATTCTCATGTGTGTCATCTGTGTTTCTGTGCTTTTTAAAGTTGAATTCTAGCCACGTTCTTTTTATGCCCTATGTGCCATACAAACATGCCACCAAATTTGTCAGAAAAGATTTGCCCTGTGTGAAACTAGCCTGATTAAGTTTCATATCTCTCTGGTTATTTAGTCACCTTATTCCTTCTCACTGCCTCTAATCCCGCCACAACCATGGACAGGTCTGCTCATTTATAACTTCCCATTTCCTTTTGAGTTTTTTTTTCTGAGACTGATTGGGTGAGGTATTTTTGTTTTAGTTTTGTCTCTAGCTGTAACTGTGAAACATTTTTTGTACTTTCATCCCCATTTTGATTTAAAACTTGTTTATTCAGAAACAGATTTACATCTTTTCCCCAATTGATCATAATGAAAGGTTTTTATTTGTGAAATTTATTGGCTGATAGAAACCTCTCACTTCCTTCCTCTGCTTGATGAAGTAATTGTTTGTATCAAGAAATGCTCCTCACAGTGACTCAGTGGAGGAGATTTATTTTCTCTTTCTCATGCTGCATCAGTTGAAACTTGATAAGCACCATAATCATACTAGATAAAGTAGAACAGGAAATATGAAAATGAAATAGCTGACCCCAATTCATTTTGCTCTATTCCTTCCTGTAAATGGTCTCAGTACAGGAACATTTACAGAGATGACCAACATAAGGGAGTTCATTTTTTTAGATGGATTATCAACACAAATCTTGTATTTTACTCTTTTAAGAGCAGGAGAACTTTTCACTTCCTATGTGAGAAAAGTCCTTGACATTCTGTTTATTCTTCTGAAGTTCAACTAGTTCTGAATTTTGGTTCCTGTTTTTATCACTTCAGTGTTTGAACATGAACAGTTTTCAGAGGTGTTGCACTGACTTTTTAAACATTTTACGAGCATCAGTCTGTACCAGGATTTTCCTTCCATGCTTTCCTGTTCATGTTTCCCCTTTCTGCATCTTACTTATTAACTTGTTTCTACATTCTTTATGAGTGGAGATAAAAGAGAAATATGCATGGCATTCCTTATAGGTTAAAATGTTTGCTACTCCATATTTTTCCTTTCTAGTAAAAAAATGCAATAAAATCCTTTCCCAGGTGTACAGCATGTTCTTTAGCATAATTTTCAAGAAGCAAAGTTACTATATATAAGGGAATTTAAGCTTGAGGTGCTTTGGTAACTGTTGTTAATTTTCACCTAATTGAATCTTGTGAGATCAAAAAGTATCTTTCAGTGCAGATGAAACCCAAGCTGAGATTTGAACAATGGTAGTGATAATATTGATGGTGACTTTCTAAGTGTTACATATCTTCACTGCTAATTTTCACATTTCATAGCAAGTAGAATTTATAACCAGTCAGGCCATGGCGTCTAAGATGCTGGGTAGAACTAGTGACATTTTACAGCTTCTCTACTACTTGGAATGGGAAAAGCTCCAGAAGAACTACTCAGCAAGGTGCGCCACCAAGGGAATGCACTGAAGTTCAGTGCTAGGCAGTTAGAGAATTGGAAAGATCCAGCAATTCAGGTTATTGGTGCAGAGGTTCCGAAGGAGCACATGCTCACTGAGCCGCTGGGGGCAACAACAATGGTAGCCAAGAAAAGTGGGCAGGGGACATACAGAAGGACAGAGAGGGGCACAGTGGTCACAACTGACATGCACAGAGATCCAGAATGGAAAGGCAGTCTGACTTTGCCTTGTCTGGGAGTTACATGGCAGGCCAGCATTGGAGAATTGTTCTGCATTTAAAAGCATGATGCTGTGTCTGGGAGTTGTCTTATGAACATCACACCAGAGCTCGCTGTGCAGGGAATGATAAGGCTCTACATTTTCCTTTGCCCAGCAAGTCACAGCTAATGCAGCTATGATGTGTCAGTATCTACCTTGTGACCTAGTGTGGTCCTGGTTGAAGCCCTGCAAGCAAAACCATTGAATAATATATGTGGTGTGCTTTGGGTTTCCTTTCTTTCTAAGACTGACACATCAGCAGATCAGCTGAAGAAGGTTTGGAGACAAAGCAGATGCGCATGACTGCATGCTGGCATTAGGCCTCTGAAAGCCAGAGGCCTGGATAGTACATTGAGAACTTAGTATGTCCCTCCACCAAGGGCAGCTGGATCCCCTGCACTCTGAGTGATTTTCAGTGGGTGCCAGGGTCCAAATACATAAGGAAACTTGATGTTAGCCCTGCCTCTGAGCTTCCTCAAACTAATACGTCCAGAGTAAATTCTGGCCAAGGAAATTTCCTATTACATTTCCAAATTTCCTTGACCTCTGCCAAGCAAGGAAGCTGAGCCTTATTATCATCAGCTCTTGTCCCAAACCACTCCAGCTGGCAGCCAGGGAAGTAACACAAAAGGAAGAAGGAATAAATAAATAAACAAACTCCAAACTTGGCCTCATGAAGGGCCACATAACTCAAGAAGACATGGAAAAAAGTAGAGATTGTCATGTGTAAAGAATAAGTACTCTTTTCCATGTGCTTAACTTCCTCAGCAGAGAATGCTTTCCTTGTACACTTTTTATTATGTTTTATTTTTGAGACATTTTCTTTCTCCTTGTAATAATTACAATCATCTATTTTCTATTTTAAGTCAGTCTGCTTCATTTTCTATATTAAGTGTTGTTGTTGTGTGTGTGTGTGTGTGTGTGTGTGTGTATGGTGCTAGGGAACAAGTCTAGGACCACTCTGCCACTGTGTTACTCTTCTAGCCCTATTACATTTTTTGGGGGGACACCAGTGTTCTCTTGGGGGATCTTGCCTGCCCTTTGGCTCACAATCCCCCACTATCAGCTTCCCAAGCAGCTGCATTGCAGGTATGCACAATAACATGCATTTCTCTTCTACTTTCTAGCGATTTTCTGGGGTTTTTCTCTCTTTCACTTTTCATATTTAAACTTCTTTTTTAGTTCCCTCTAAGCAGGTTCTTCATTAATTGTTTCTCATCATCTTTTAATTGTTCATTTATTTACTTATTGGCTTCACCATTCCTTTGGTTATTGTTAGGCTTGTGCGTGCCTAGTCAGTAATTCATTGTTATCTTACTGCTGTATCTGATTCAGTGCTATTTATTCTTTTATTATTTCCTTCTCCTGTCTACATAATGGTAAAATTCAAGCCCAGTATTTCCAGTGCCCTGAGTAGATGTTCTGCAATTGAACTACACAACCGAGCCCAGAGACAGTGTACCTTGGTCCACATTCAAAGCACCTTAATTCAAACTGTCATAAACATTAACACAAGGAACAGGGAAGATAACCTTCATTCCCCAAATGATGACCAGGCCACAAGTAGGCTTGGCTAGAAGGCTATGAAGACCCAGCCGTGGGCATCTAGCCTTACAACACAATGACTAGGAACACTGTTACTCTAAGAGACCTCCAGTTAGGCCACTCCTCAAATCTTTCAAAATATTTACTATTGATAAGACTAGAGTAGTAGTCACAAATAGTATATATAGCCTCAAATATTCCATTGTCTATGATGCATATGCTTCATCGACTAGAAGTCCCTAGTCTTTTCAAACCTATGTAAACCTGGGATCGTCTCTCTTAACCAGTATACAGTGTCAAAATACAGAAATCATCCTCACAGAAGTAATACAACAACAATACTACAAAACACTATTTGAAATGTATTCAACACTTCACACAATCCAATATCGCAGTACATACCATAAAGAGGAGGCTGTTCTTTAAAACAGCCAGCACAAAGAAGTACAAGAGATATCCAACTCAACAGATGTGCAAACCTCAAAATACACATATAAGAAATATGAAAAGAGAACGCAACATCACTCTTCCAAAATCTTCTAGTAGTTGGCACCAAATATACTGAAGTGGATAAAGTATCAGAAACATAATTCAAAAGAATGATTGTAAAAACAGTAAATTCAAAGAAAATACAGAAAAGCAACAGAATGAACTAAGGGTGGTAATACTGGATACAAATGAAAAAGTCAGGAAAAAGTTTTGAAACAGAACCAAACAGAAATATTGGAAATAAAAAGCTGAAATAAAATGACTCACAGAAAGAGGAAGAGAAAGAGAGAGAGACAGAGGGAGAGACAGAGAGTCAGAGAGAGACAGAGACAGAGACTGATGGAACTTATTATATAATGAAACTATAAATCTTCAACAGGAGAATGATAGATACTATACTAATACTTAAAGATTAAAAAAAAGTGTGTGTGTGTGTGTGTGTGTGTGTGTGTGTGTGTGACAGAGAGGTGCTTTAATGGTAAGCTTGACAGATGAAAAGATTTATAAGAGCTAACACTATAAACAATATATTTCTGCGTGATCAGTGGATAAATAAAAATCAGGGAAGATTAAAAAATTCCCACAATCAGATGAAAATACCAATAAACATCCCAGAATCTGTGTGACAAGGGTGAAAACAGTTCTAAGGAGGAAATTTGAGATCAAACTTCCAGACTGATCTGTGCACACTTTCTATGAAATTTTTCTCTCTCTGTGTGTGTTTTTTAGCATATAGTGTACTGTACAATATTATTCAATCCAGCATGGCTCCAAGGAAAGGAAAGCAATCACTGTGGTAAAAAGAAAGTGCAGAGAGATAACGAAGGTGACAAGAAAGTGTATAATAAGAATGGTGAGAAGGAGGGTGTGAAGACCATAGCCACTGAACTGAAGAAGAAAATTGTAGAAAGCGCGAGGGTGGCATTCTTGTGACCGATCTGGCTGCACAGTACAAGAGGGCAAAGTTGACAATCTCAACTATTTGGAAGAATAAAGATGGCGTCAAAGGGGCTGGTGTAGCAAAAGGAATAACGATGTTGAACAATCGGATGATACAAGTGCCGGATGAAGTAAGAAAACTTTGGTCACTGTGGTTGAATGAGCAACGGTTGGCAGACGCTAGTGTTAGTGAAGTTATGATCTGTGGCAAATTCAGGAAATTGCATAGTGATTCACTATAAGAAAATCCTCTACAAATGCGACAAGTAGTTAATTTAAAACTAGTAGAGGGTGGTTTGATAAATTCTGCAGAAGTGGTACCCTCAGTGTGAAAAGATGAAAGGCTTCTACTTACGAGATGACCACTGCAGACGCCTACAAGAATGAATTTGAAGGGGCTGGGGATATAGCTCAGTGGAATAAGCGCCTGCCTAGCAAGCGCAGGGTCCTGAGTTCGATCCCCAGTACCGCCAAAAAAAAAAAAAAAAAAAATTAAAAGAATGAATTTGAGAACAGACCTGGAGGTGCACTCCTGTAATCTTAGCACTTGGGAGAATGAGGCATGAGGATCACCGTGAGTGCAAGCCCAGCCTAGGCTACATAAACAAGTTCAGGGCCCACCTACATTATGTAGGAGACCCAATCTCGAAACCAAACAAAAAACCCTAAAAAAAACCCAAAAGAATGAGTTTGCACAATTCATGAATGCAAAATGATGCATTGCTCAACTGTCATGAAACAGGGATCTTCTAACAGAAGATTCTGAAAGAACCTATGTTGTTCAGAAGAAAATGGTACTGCTGGAACACAAGCACCTGAAGGATAGATTGATATTTTGCTATGTGTAAATTCAAGCACCAGTCTGAAGATTAAACCATTCCTGCTATACCATTCCTAGAACTCTTGTGTATTAAAGGAACAGAATATGAACAAGGCCAGACCCCCTGACTCATGGAGCCCCAATGTGGAAGCAGCTGCATGAGATGTTCATGCCCACCCTTAAAAATATCATTCTGACAAAACAAGTTGGCTGGAAGGTGCCTTCTTCTGATGGACAGTGCTCCAGTATATCCCCAAGCCTTGGTAGATGATGATATGCATGCTGAGCATGACTTTATAATGGTCAAACTCTCCATGTGTGATAATTTTTCTGAAACCCATAAAGACCAGCAAATGATCTGCAACTTCAAGAGGGTGTGCAGAAAGGCATTCTTCACTAGGTACTCTATTGTCACTGAAGAGACATCCTTGCCCCTGAAAGAGTTCTACAAGAAACATTTCAATATTCTCCACTGCATCAACCTCATTGACAAAGCCTGGGAAGATGTCACATACCACACCCTAAGCTCAGCATAAAGGAAACTATGGCCAGAATGTGTCACTGAACAGGACTTTGAAGGGTCTGTTATACAGGTAGTGGAGGAGACTGTGTCCATGGCAAGAGCATGGGTCTGGGCATTGACTTTGCAGACACAGAGGAGCCTGTTGAGGACCACAGGGAGAAGCTAATGATGGAAGAACTTGCTGAACTCGAGTGAGCAGCAGAAGGTACTTGTTAAGAAGCATCCACTGAGGGAGAGGAAGACAGGGAGGAAGTTAGCAGGGTGTGATAAAGTGCATTACAGAAGAATGAAATGAGTGACAGGATTCCTTTGAGAGGCACCACGCCAAAGTAAGTGTAATTAACAGAGGGGAGAATCTGATGAACAGCGTGATCTCTCATTTCTGGAGGGTTATGCAGTGCAGGAAAAAACAAGTCACATTACACAGAAATTTTTTTTTTTGTCAAAACTGACCCTGCAGCTAAGAGACAAAGAAGAGAGGAAAGCCCTGAAGGAGAGCTCCTCCTGCATGTCCTTATGGAGGAGGACTCTCCCTCTAGACAAAAATTTCCTTCCCACCTACCTTCCTGTCCTCCAGATAAAAAGATGCCTCAAGCAAAGCTAGCATTCTCTTTCATCATACTGTATAGTACTGTAATTTTGTGGTTAAAGAAACACAGTTGATTCCAAATAGGATAGCCTTTTCTACATTGAACCTTATGGGAAAATTTGATTCAGTTTGCAACCAAAATTATTTCATGACCAGAATTGTAGAACAAGTTGAGTTTGGGAATTGAGATACCATTGTACATTAATACCTATGGTGAACAAAATGCAAAAATCCTCAGTGAAATTATCTGGAAACCACATTAAAGAGCACATTAAAAAGGTTGCACATCATGATCAAGTGGTTTCATTTTAGGGATGCAAGAATGGCTCAACATATGCCAATAAGGAAACATACCATGTAAATAGAATCAAGAATTAATTTATATGATCATCTCAAAGGACTCAGAAAAAAACCATCATCAAAATTCAACATTCTTGCAAGATAATGTTGAAGTTCTTATCTCAACATATTAAAGGTCATATATAACAAAATTATAACTATCATTATAGTGAACAGATTAAAGCTGAAAGCATTTCCCTTAAAAACCAGAAAAAAGACCAAGATACCTATTCTCACCTCTTTTATTAGATATAGTACTTGAAATCTTAGTCAGAGCAATTAGGCCCAAAAAAGAAATAAAAGAGATACAAACAGGAAAGCAGTCAAGTTATCATTATTTGCAGACAATAAAATTCTAGCCCATCCCTAGAAAAATCCCCCCAAAATGCATCAGAACACTTTAAAATCTGATAAACAAATTAAGCAAAGTGTTGATTAAAAAAACAACTTAGAAAAATCAATCGTTTTTGTATATGGCAATAATGAATCTGAAAAATCAATCAGGAAATCAATTCCAATCCAAATAGCTTCCAAAGAAGGAGAGAAAGAGAAAAATCCAAGTTTAAACCAAAAAAACCTAGAAATAATTCTAATAAAAGACTTCTACAGGAGATAAAAGACTTCTACAGTGGACAATTCAGGACAGTGAAAAAAGAAATCAAAGACACTAGAAGATGGAGAGACCTACAATGTTCATGGATTTGTGGGATTACTATTTTGAAAATGCCATGTTACTGAACGCAATCTACAGATTCAACACAATCCCCATTAATATTCCAACGACATTTTTCACAGAACTAGGAAAAAATTCTAAAATTCATATTGAAGCACAAAATACCTAGAATACTAAGCAAAAAGACCAAGGCTGGGGTACCTCAATACCTAATTTCAAAATATACTACAGAACCATGAAAACATGTATATCATGGCACAATAAAAACACACATACAGATATGTAGACCAGAAGAACAGATAGGGGACATAGGAATAAACCCACAGAGCTATTGTCATCTGGTTTGGCTTGGTTTGGTCTGGTCTGGTCTGGTCTGGTCTGGACTGGCTTGGCTTTGTTTTGTGAACAGTGTTTCCATCCATTGCTGGCCTGGACCTCATTATATAGCCTAGGCTGGCCTCAAATGCCCAGAAATCCTACCTGAGCCACCTAAGTGCTGAGATTACAGGTATATACCATCACATCTCACTTAGCGCCATTTATCTTTTGACGAAGGTGTCAAAGATGCAATGGAAAAATCACAGCCTCTTTTAAAAGTGGTTCTGAGAAAAGAAGCATCCTTAGGTAGCAGACTGAAACTAGATCATTCTCACACCATGTACAAAAATCAAACCCAAATGGATCAAAGACTTAAAAGTAAGACCTGAATCTCTAATATTGAAAGGAAAAAAATCAGGAAACACTTCAACGCATAGGCACAGTCAAAATCTCTTGCACTAACATTTGAATACTTGAAGAAATAATAGGAAATACAGACAAACTAGACAGTATGAAATTAAAACGGGTCAGTGCAGCACAGGAGAGTGTTATCAGAGTAAAGAGAATGGTAGAAAATATTTGCCAGCTCCTCTTCCTACAGAGGATTAGTATCAGGATTATATAAAAACTCAAGAAGACATCATCAAAAAACTCCCAACAATCCTATAACTACATTGAAATCTATACTTCTCAAAAGAAGTACAGATGGCCAATAATTATATGAAAGACTGTTCCAACAGATCCATTAGAAAAATGCAGTATACATAAGAAGGAATTAAAATCAGCATACTACAGAGTCGCCTACATAACCATGTGTCTGGAAGCAAAATTCACAGGTTACTAAATCATCCAATGTACCTACCAACATAAATGCAAAAAGAAAAATACATTATACACACAGAGCAGAGAATTATTCAGTAGTAATGAGGAGACAAATTATGTCACTTGCAGGAAAATGGATAGAACTGAGTATCATAAATGTGAACTAAGCCAGACTCAGGAGACAAGTCTTACACATTTTCTCTTATATGTAGCTCCATGGTGAAACAAGAGAACATGGAAGTAGAGCGAGACTGGTACAGAGAAGAAAGGGATCTGGGGCAAGTTCTGGAAGGGTAGAAGAGGGTTCTGGGAGGTAGAGCTGGCCAGTGTGTTATATTCGTGTATGAAAATACTACACTGAATTCCATTACTGCATACAATAAACTGCACTAACTGAAGCACTGATACCTGAAGCCATGTATTAATACCAAAAGGATCAGGAATGGAGGAATTCTTTTGTGAACAGCAAGGATAAACTAAAAAATATGAGGGAGCATTTGGAGAATTCACATAGTTCTAGTTAAGATTTGAGGAGATACAGAGATAGAGAGCGAGAAGTGACACCAAATAGTTACTTTTAGTCACTTTAAAGAAAAAGGGACAAACCTTGTGTATTTTTTTTTTTTTTTTTAACCTTGTGTATTTTGGGAAGCTGGAGACATACGTTGCACATGGGCTTATTATTTGGAATTTGAAAAACATGTCTAAATTTCATACCCAAGTCATCTAGGGAGTAGAAGTTTCCAAGCTTGTATTCAAAGAAGTTGAAAGCTAATTGAAGTTAAGGTACTCTCCAGATAAAAGGCAACTAAGACTTAGGGCAAAACTACTTTGTTGTTTATTTGTCTACCAGGCTGCAAAAGATGCAAACGCCCCAGGAGTCTTTCGATACTTTGACCTTGGTTGCTTCTACTGTTGTTTTGGAGATATCACAGAGGACCCGTAGGCCAACATGCGTAATTTGAGAATCAATACTCATACAATCCTTACTCCATGCAGCTCTCCAAAGAGACTGATTAAAAATGTATGATGGCTTTTTGTTTTCCTAAATGCAGAAATGATAACATTGTCTTCAGCTCTTTATCTATATAAATGTGGATCTTCACCTTACTTCTCCGTGTTGATTTCAAAGCTAGCAGATAGAAGCAGATAGAACAACTTCACTTTAACAAATATTACTGCTGGCTATTAGTTATTTTGCTGGGGTTTTGTTTTTTTTTTTTTTTTGAGTGTAGCATAAAATTCGAACTATTTTACCAACTCTTCACAAACACCAGATTCACAAGTAGCAAGAACTTTATTAACAGGAACACAAGTGTTAATAGAAGAAATAATGAAGACTTCACTTGTCGTAAGTAAACTTTTTATCAGAGCATGTAGTAGTAAGTGCTGCTTTGCAGTGCTTCCTCCTGTTGCAGTTCATTCCCACTGCTCAAAATACAAGCAAATGTAACCAAAGCAAAGGGAAAAAGGAGAGAAAAAGCTTTCACTTTTAATGGAATTTTTCATCTGTGAAGTAGTATCTTGTTTTATACTTACATATGCATATAACTATGTTTACATGCAGTAATCTATTACTTAAATGTATATCTGATATATAGTCAATAGATATATATAATACTTTATTGTATATAATATATAAACACATATTACATAATGTGTGTTAATGTATAAGATATCTATGTTAACTATATCTATCTTTATTAGATGAATAAAAGTTTCTTTTTATTTACTTGTTTATTTACTTAGTTTGGTGGTACCAGGGATCAAACTCATGACCTCACGCCTGCCCAGCAGGCATTGTGCTATTGAGCTATATCCCATGCCTCAAAGTTTCATTTTAGATGATAAAAGTGTAGATGACTAAAACTTGCCTTAGTGGCAAAAACTGCAACTAACTGACAACTTAAAACAACAAACTGGTTCTCACAAGATGCATGTGACTTAATTCTTTCGACGATAGTGCAAACATAGATATTATTTGTTTCACAAACAAGAAGCTGGAGATTCAAGCTGTGACCTGGTCAGGCTCCTGCGGATGGTAATATGAGAAGCCTGCCTCTTCTTTGGGATACGGACTTTGTTATGATGTGCACATCTGTCTCTCTGGTCACCTGCATTGTAAAATTTACCTTCAACTCACGTCGCTAAGTGGTGCACATGCTGCTGTTTGTTTACTTTTCATTCTGGAGCACCTGAAGTTTCCCCGAATGATATGGAGATAAAAGTTCCCTCCCACTTATCACCTCCCACAATTTGACCTTAACAGTTTGAATGATAACCCTAGCGAATCACAAAAGCTGATTAGAAAAGTTTCAGAGCTGTGCTTCGGTCATTATTACATCCAGAAAAGGCGTGAGGTTAGAGACAAAACGGTCTAATTAACCAGGAGCTGCTATGGGATCCTAAATGACCAGGCAAAGATTAATCAGAAACAAGAACCTGGCTTTTCTGGAGGCTGAATGATGAAGCCAGAGTGTGTGTCAATGAACAATGGCACCGAAATAACTAACCACCAATTATATCTTTAACCTCAAACTAGTGTTTGAGAAATCCTCTGAGGCAGACACAGGCAAAGAGGAAGACAGTAATCTCTTCTCTCCTGGAAAAATGCTTCGTATCTGAAGAATTTAGAAAAGCCATAGATACAGAAATGGCAAAGTCTTAATGCTAAAAGTAATAATCTGAGTAGTTGTTTACTTCACCATCTTACAGGTTTCTTCCCCCTCAGCTTCTGATAATTGATATACGTAAGAGAATTCAGGCCGACACTAGGATGAAATATTTTATGAATGTATATAATTTTATTTTTGGATATTTTTGTTTACTTTTAAATTTCTAGCACTTGCAAAAAGTACTTGATATGTTAAAATTACTTGAGGCATATCTGGTGAATCAATAAATAAATGGGTGACAGAAATCCTATTTTTAAAAAATATAATTAATAAACTTCCTTTACACTTATCCCCAAGCCTTTTTTGTGTAGAAAGGTTTATTTTAGGTTTGTTTTAGTTGAATTTTTTAAAAAGAATATTTTCTGAGTGCCTACAATATGTGTCAGTTAAGAGCTTTGCACCCATAATGGCAGTTAGGCCACATCACATCCTTTTATTCATTCAAGAAGTTAGGTGCTTCCTTTGCTCAAATTACCTTTATAAGCAGAGACTATAGCAGTGAACAAAAGAAAATAAGCACAAAACTGAACAAACCCCTTCCTTTTCATAGATTTACAAAGAAACTGACATTGCTATCCTCCCTGTTTAACAGAGCAGTTAAACGCTTTCTTGAGGTTGTAAATGACCTGGCTCCGGGGTTACCCAAGCACCCAGCTCCAGAATCCCATTGCTAATCAAAATGCATTGCCTCTGCACCAGGCAGTGTACTCAAAGATTTCACCACAATATTCTATGAGATATTTCTGCAGATAACACCACACTAAAGAAAAAAGAAGGCTTGTAGTCTTTGGATATTTAGCCTGAGCAAATGAAAAACATTGTTGTTAAGTAATGCCCATCTCTAAAGCATTTTTTTTTTCTGTGATTGAGTTGCCAAGGTTAAAGGAGATATTTCCATAACTACAGCAAATGAGCTTGGAGTTTTGCATCAACAGTAATGAGATAGGGCAATAAAAACCTGACCTTTCATTTGTGTCTTTTTCCTTTTATGACAAAGAGAGCACCTTTTCAGATGAGTTAGAAAAAAGGGAATTACTTGCTGATGAGTTTTGTGCAAGCTTTTGTGTTGCTTCATGAAAAAAAATTTTTTTCTTTAACTGCTGAAATATCCAGTATAGGCCATGTATAGAATATAGAAAATAATAGAGATAAATTCCTACAAACAGTGGAAAGATTACACTAAAGGTGAGACAAGTAAGACCCAATGCATAATGAATGAGATCAACCATCTGTCAAAATAGCCCCAGGGGTTGACCATAAATATATACCTGAAAAGATCTGTGGACACCCAAGTTCATTCAAGAGATAACTCAGAAGGCAGAACAGGGTACAGTCAAGATACAGGTTGTAAATTTTAATCATTTATATTTTATTATAATGAATGACTAAATAAGACTTTAAAACAAAATAGAGGAATCTGTATCTACCCAGAAAAAAAAAACCAGAAAATAAAATCAGAAGACTTTCACAGTGCTTTTACAATATTCCTCTAATAAACAAATACTTCTGTGAAGACAGTGAGTCAATAATAGGAATGTCTATTGTTCATTTCATTGGTGAAGATTTGTTAAATACTTCTATAAATCATTAACCTTGCTCAAAAGGATGCTTACCATTTTGCCTTTGAAGTAACTGCTAGGTTCCTGGAATACTCCCTATTTACCTAAGAGTCTTGGAGTTGGAGTATTCCACATATGCTGTGCCAACAGTGTGACTTATGGTGTGCATTTTGACTTACAGTGAGGTTAAGTGGAGGGTTGGGCCTCACGGTATCAATTTGATCGAAGAGGGTGAAGACTAAGGTCAGCCACATTTGTAGCCAGCGAGATCTATTTGACTGAATCCCAATGAAACTGTAGACATCAAGAGTAAGGTGAGACTGACCATTAATGCTGATGGGCCAGCTTCATTGGATTAAGCAATGCATAGCAGATTAGTGATGCATACTTAGGGATGAGTCCAGGTGGGAAATCAAGGCAAGATCTTAAGTACTCTATATGGCCCTCATCCATTATTCTCTGTCACACCAATCAGGTTTTGGTTGCTAGTGGCTATAAATTGAGAAAAGTTGTTCTGCCATGCCCTTCCACCATGATTTTGCTGCTTGAGCCAGCCAGTCATGGACTGAAACCATGGGCGAATTGAACCATAAACCACCACTCACAGTGGTGGATGCTGGGTGACACTGTGCTGTGCGAGGTGACAGCACCGATGTCACACCATAGAAATGGGACTTTGGCTGTTACTCTGCCTGAATATGTGGTGTAGAAGCTTCTGGAATTGGTATGTGGGAGACCTTTAGAAATGTTTAGAGATGCAGGATAGAGAAGTCTTGGAATCCCATAAGCACCTGATAGGTGGTCATGGTCAACACTTAGACCAAAATGCTGATAAGAATCTTAATAAAGGTCAAGCTCAGGATATTTCAGTTGGGAACAAGGACTTCATTGGCATTAGGCAGAAAATTTCTCCATGGTTTGCTAGGTCCTGAGTCTTTATAGGTGACTGAGATTAAGAGTAGTAAATTAAATAATCTTCTAGGAAAAAAAATTAAGACAATCCAATATACAGCCTGAGGCATGGATATTGCTGGCTACCTTTACCCTGGCTCATAGTGATAATTTAGGGGAACAGGTGAAACAGAAAAATTTGAAAAACTTATATTTTGGCCCAGAAAGAGCAATAGGTAGAGTTGGTACCAAAGCAAAGGAGACTGCTAAAGACATTAACACTCTAACCAAACCAAACAAAACAAAACAAAAAACAAGGACTTTGTACAAAGAGAAGAAAGATGCTCTCAGGGTGTCTTACTTTTCTGGCTGCTAACATGTAATACCAAACACCTGCCAGTTAAAGGAGGAACAATTTATTTTGGCTCACAGTTTGTGGAAGTTTCAGTCCATACTTGGCTGGCTCCCAGGCATGGTGGCATGGCAGAGAGCCATCAGAAATGAGAGACAGGTCATACATGGAAGCCAGGAGGCAACAAGCAGCAGCAGCAGAAGCCTGGATTGTCCTTTATATCTCAAACCAGCTACAAACTTATTGACTGGTGCACCCACAGCCAGGGTGGAGCTTCCATCTTTCATACCTTTAATCTCAGTGTTAGACCCTTCATCCACATTCACATACTTTAAATCCAGCCATCTCCATAAACTCCACCTACGAACCCGTGAGGCTTTAAGGAGACATCTAGATATAAGCCATAACCCAGAGCATCTCAGAGATCAGAAAGATTTAATCCACTGTAGGGTAATGGGTGCAATGTGTTAACCTTTCTTTTATGTAAACAATGCCTAGGACTTCTGCTTCAGTAAGGCCTCCTGAAGAACTGGTTTTTCTGAAATCATTGCACCATGCTAAGCCATATGGACACCCAGAGGCCACTGAATCCACGGTCCAAGATAATTGATAACAAGCCTTGAAGTTGTCTATATAATTCCAGTCTTATCACAACTAGTAATGCATAAATCATGGGGTAAGGTAGGGTTCACCTAAATTTGAAAGGAAGACCTGGAATGATAGGCAAGAAGACCTGAGATGTAGTGCAAGAAGCTGAGAGAATGAAGCCAAAGGTAGAAGGAATCCTCAGGAAGTTCAACATGCCCCGAATGTGAAATATTTGCTGAAGAAAGCTTCAGGCCATGAATAGATCCAGGCATCCCCCCCAAAAAAGTCCAAGGGATACAACTGACAAGGTTGTAGGGGTAGGTCCGTCGAAGCCCTTTGGAACTCACAGTTTTCCACCAAGTGCCCTAGATGCCAGATACTGAATTTTAGGGCTTAATGCTTGCCCTGCTGGGTTGTGGTTTTGCTTTGGCCCAGTTCTTTCCCATCCTTATAGACTTCCCTTTAGAATGGGAATATTTACCCTATGTGATTGCATTTTAAGAGTATGTGATTTGATTTTTTGTGGTTGCTATTCTGTTATTGTAGGGTTTTTTTTGTTTCTGTTTGTTTGTTTGTTTTTACAGAAGTTCAGGAGTAAGAGTTTGACTTGAGTCTCAGAAGAGGCTTGGCCTTCAGCTATTGGTTTTTGAAGGATTAGTATCTTTCTAGTAATATATATGTTGTTGTGTTATGTTAGGTGGAACTGTGAATATACTAATGTCTTTATTTTGAGATTCAGTATAGTTTAAAGGGAGGTGTTTGGTTATGAAATTGAGAAGGGGTGAATTGTGACCATTAATCCTGATCTATCAACTTCATCTCTTTAAGAAATATCTAGCAGAAGAGTAACATGCATTGCTGGATATGTCTGTGTAAGACATGGATGTGTGATGCTGGATGCTATATATGGTCCTTTATCAGTTCATTTCTGTTACTTCTACCCTACTCTGCTTCCTAGCTGGTGTGCTCTGAGCAGCTGTGCTTGGCTACACCATTCCACTATGGTGCTTTTGCCTTGGAAACAATGGATCATAGACTAAAACCACGAGATAATTAAATGTTTCCTCCTTTCAGTTGCATATGTTCAGTGTTGTGTCTCAATGATGAGAAAGCTGACTGTGAGCTTCCCCACACACTGCTTCTTCCCTGCACTGCCCCTATAGCTCCACAAGGAGGGGACAACATAAAGCTCCACATGAGAGTCTGTCACTGACTAGGGCCTTTGAGCCTCTTCTTGTGGCTGTTGTGCATCTGTACCCTTTCACTGTTATAAAGTGTAATCGTGAGTATCATGGCTTCGTGAAGTTTCCTTAGTGCTTTAGTGAATCTGAGACGCTCTTGGGGATCTCTCAAACTAGCAAGTGACAAAAGGGAAGATGGTCACAGGGATTCCCTCATTCTCCATTTGCATTGCACGCACTATTAAAAAGTCACAGTTAGCCTATGAAATAAGACCCCTTTATCACCACATTTAACAGATGACTACACAAGACAAAAATCAAGGTGTGAACATCTATTTGTGACCACTAAAGTCACACATATATTAATTAATTTGCAATTGTGCTTTCACCATAGAAGTCATAAAATTGGTACTTTGTAAGAGACAGGGTAAGGGGGGAGGAATTATAAGATTTCACTGTGGCTCTAATAAGTATCTCTAGAGTATTCATACCCTATGAAGGCCAACTAATTCCACGACACCTTAGTCTTTGAGGAGGTAGGTTTCATAATTATTCAAATATTATAAGAACAAATTAGGAGATCATTACTATTGAAAGTTAGCTTGTACTTAGATCATTACTAGAAGGGACATGACCCACCATGCAGGGATTTACCAGGTAGCAAAAGGGTCAGTCTGGGGGCATCTAGAGTGGAGAAAACATGCAGGTGACAACTTTTATTGAATTTTGCATAGGTAAAAACAGGTGAGCCAAAGTAAAACAGCTTGGGATTGGCTAGTTTGATCATCCCAGCAAGTTCAGGGATGAAGGAGTTGTCTCTAGGTGCCTGGAACATAACTCAGGTATGATTAGGATAAGACAATGTTGTCTAAGAGCACAAGAATCTGTAAAGTTGATATTTAGAGTTTGGTTTGTGGGTTGGTTGCCTCTCATCTGGAAAACATATTTTAATGGGGACCCTTTACTATCACTAACTGACCAACCCTGGGAAAGGCAGTCTTTTTGTGCAGAGAAAGGCCCTAGATCAAAGCCTTAACAATACAGAAAACAAAGAGGCGTGATTAATAGGGTTATCATGCTGCCAGAGAACAGAGAATAAAACATACATTCCCCAGAAGGTTTCATATTGATCACAAGATGAAAGTTTGCTCTGGAGGTTCAGAGATCAGTGGAAAAAATTACTTTTTATGTACAAAGCAAATACAGATGTACAGTATATATTTGATGTTAAAATTTCATGGCAATGGGTTAAAATGGCTTTGTGAAGAGGAGGCATGTGATAAATAAAAGTTAAGAAAGATTCAAATAGGGTATCCTGGATAATGGACATGAGTATTCTGGTAAACAAAGAGAAAAGAAATGTTACCATAACATATTACTGATGTGTTACATTAATTAATGTGTTGTGTTAGCATTTCTAGTTTATTACTTTTATTGGTTATACCAACCCAAGAAGACAATGCTATTATTCCATTGTTTTTTTATCATTGTGGAGCAATGTGAGTTTATACACGTAACTCAGGTATGTAAGGTAATTTGGCTAGCTAATGGGAGAGCTGCGCACTGGTCTCCTTACTTTTGATATCAAAGTCTATATTCATTACCAACAAGAGATATTAGTCCCAAGTATCAATATTAGTTTGCTTAGATTACTATGTCGAAGCTGGCCATTCAGTGACAGGCTGTGTCACACTATGCCTGCTACATTTAAATATGTAAAAGCCAGTTACAATAATAGGACAGCAAAACCTGATTGTCTCAACCTATAGATAATATAATCAATTTATTTAACTGCAGGGCTTTAACAACTCAATATGGCTGGAAGGTGTCAGTGATATCCCATTAAGTCAATTCAGCAACTTTAGGCAAATTAATATACATAAAATACAAAAAGCTGCAGAAGATAAGGGTATGATATGTTTACTAAGTAATTTTGATGACTTTAGTACTAAATATTTATGTAATTATACTTTTTTGTTTTCTTTTTTTTTTTCTTCCTCTTTTTTTTATTTTAGAAACATAAAAGTACAAAAACATATTGACAAACAGACACCCATTATCATAGAAAATAGTACAATCACAACTAATCTATAGACAAGGTGATATGGTCTCAACAGTAGTTGTTGCTTTATCCATTGATATCTTCGAATTGTAGATGTATGGACCCATATACAGACATGCAAATTTAGTCAGACA